>JANHFL010004379.1:78739-96852 GCA_032468155.1 Oxyrhabdium leporinum
CATGAAAGGGCAGGCATTTGTTGAAGTGCCTACAGTAAGATAGAGAAATCTCTTAAATAGTCCATAATGAGCTGGGGATTGTTGAGGTGATACAGCCTGAAGCTCATATGCATGTACGAGTGTTTGAAATAAAAGCCAGCTTCTTCTCCAAGCTTGTCAACTTTTATTTCCCAGAGCAAATATATCTCATCTTTCAAGGGCCCAGAGCTAATAAACACACACCTGGCTTCTTCAGACACAATTTGCTCAGGGAAACCTCTCTGTGTTCTGCAAAAGGTTCCATAGCTGCGATTACTTCATCACATGCAGACAAAATCCTAATTTTTATAGCAAGTTTATAAGAGTCTCTACCCATTTTTGAAGCAGTTACCTGTAAGAGATTAATTAACTACCCAGCATTTTGCACTCTTGTTGAACTGGTCCATGTGTGGCATCCATGCTTTCTAAATATAATTTCTTCTCTTTTCTCCCAGATATCACTCCCCTCCCCCAATAGGACAGCAGTGTGCAGGTTTGGGCAGCCAAAAAATAAAGTGATGGTGAAAAGGTCACAACAAATGGTTGGAAATATTTTGTAGGAAAAAAAAATGATCCAAGAGACAGGATTGATTACCACACAGTTTGGAGGTGGACCTTGTTTCTGATGAACTCAAGCATCCCAAATTGATGATCAAATAACCACCACTTAACATCTCTGGGGTGAAAGACTGGACTCCAGCATTTTTCCATGTCATAGGCTCTACAAACCTTTTTCCAGTCTGTCTTCCTGTATCTTAAATATCATATACTGTAAAATGAGAGAAAAGAGGTCTTGGCTACCTCCTGTCTGATACTCTTTCAAGGACTAGAGATGAGTGTTATATCAGCTCAGATGTCTTTTCCCAAAGCTGGACATGCCCAGTTCTTTCAATCGCTCTTCATAGGACTTAATTCCCAGGCTCCTAATCATATCCATTCCAATTTATCTGTCTCCTCCTTCGATTTGGTGTTCAAAAGAATAAATATGATAGGGTGGCCAGCATAACAAGAAGTGTTTAATTTGACTTCCTTTTTCCCTGCATTCTTTTGCTTGCCACAAACTCAGAACTGGGGGGTTGTGTGTGTGTGTGTGTTGTGTATTTGTGTATCTCTTTGTCACAATCAGTCAGTTTGCCTAAATAAGACAGACATGATTATCATAAAGCAGATTTATTAGCTTAACCTTTGAGGTCAGTAATATAAGGAAAAGAGCATTTAGAATGAGGTCCTTAACCTTTGAAGAGTGCATCAATCCAATTTCTGCAACACGCTTAATTGAGCTATTTTGTGACAGTTGGGTAGAAGCTACTGGGGCTATTAACTAGGATCAATTAAATAGCTGCTGCCAAATAAAATAATTAATTTTCATCCCCCTGTTCTGTTGATCCCTCCGAGGATAGATTACTCTTTTGTTTTATAAAGTATTGCATTGTTATTCCAAGAGATGGCATTTACCAAGATGGAAAGCAAGGATCATTCAATGCAGGTTGTTGAAACGGCTGGAATTCGAGAGAGGATGGCAAGAAAAATGGAAGGTCTCTCCCTATGACGTTTTCTGTAGGGCAGCCATAGCTTATTAGCTCACATGATCTTGGCTCAGCTTCTATGCTGCTCTTGTCTTTTCTCCAGGTGGAGAAAATATCAGTCTCAAAGAAGAAGAAGAAGGAAGCAGAAATGTAGCCCCTGTGCAATTTTTCCATTTCTTTTGCAGAAGTGCAGTTTTGAATGTGATGTATTGTCTGGGTAGACAATATTTATTTAGTTATATTTCAGGAGATTGTTGTCAATCCTTTTCCAATGAGCGTGGCTGTAGACATTTAAAAACAAACAAACAAACAAAAAAACCCCTACTATTTTCAAATGCACCGGGCTGCCTTTTTTTCTGATTAAAACATTCATGCAGAAGCCCATAAATGGAAAAGCGTTTTTAGATTTAACACTGGATTTTGAAAAACAGCTTCCCCGCCTTTTTGAGATCAAACTGTTTTCTGCTTTCTTGGCTCTGAGTGGGAATGATAATTCAGAATTATAACTAATCGGATCCTGCTTTCCTTGGGCACAACTCTGTATATAAAGGGAATGCTTAGGTTTCGTACAGTCCCTTGATAATGATGCTTGTTCAGATCAGTTAGCCTGAATCTTTTCAGTAAACTAACTGAACCTTGAAAAAGAGGTTTATTGTTCTGGGCACAGCATTCCTACATGCCCTTATATATGATATAAAACTAGCTACAGTCAGTGTTGTGTGGCTTTATTTCATGGAGATAAATCACAACATTCATAAACAAATAGCTTTTTATAAAATAAAATGGGACTGCTAGACCAGGGTTTTAAGGATAAACACCAAAGAAGACAGATTCGGATCAATGTATTTACTTGCTTTTATTTAAATAGGATATTTTTCCTACGATCTAGTGTAATTTCTTGCAAATGTAATTGGTACAATATTCAGGTTTGGATTTTCTGAACAAGCTCCATAGAAATGTTACTCACAGAAGTAGTAGTTGCTGGATAAAAGAATAAGTGTTATGGTACTATGACTACAGATAGTCCTTGACTTACAATCATTCCTTTAGTGATTGAAAAAGGGACTTATGGCCAGTCCTTGCACTTACAACTATCATAGCATCATGTGTTCCAAATTTGGGCATTTGGCAACCATCATCAATTTATGGTGATTATTGCATGACAAAGTCATGGGATTGCCCGTTTGTGACCTTCCCAGATGGCTTTCAACAAGCAAAGTCAATGGGGAAGTCAAATTCAAATTCACTTAATGACTGAATAATTCACTTAACAACTGAAGTGGTTCACTTAACAACCATGGCAAAAAGCATAAAATGGCATAAAATTTGGTGATTCAGCTAACAAAATTCATTGCTTAGCCATGGAAATTCTGGTCCATTTGTGGTCATACAAGCAAGGACTACCTGTAGTGTAAAAGTAGGAAACAAGGGAGGGATGTAAAAACATTGGGGATTCCCCAAGACACTGGTTTTGAGAGCACTATTTTCGAACTGATAGGGAGTTGAATGTTACACAATTACTTTAAATTAAGGGGAGCTGCAAAAAGTTATAGAAAAATTGAGGAAATGGATATTTAAGCAGCCTATGCAGTGAAAATAATGAATTGCATTACTGAGGTTAATGAGAAAGGATTAAAAACAAGGTGCAGAAAAGGATACTTAAATTATCAGCAGGCCAGAATAAGTGTTGAATGAGAAAAGCTTATAACATGTGGAGCTTCTGAGCTTGGAAGAATGGAAAATAAAGAGGGCAGGAAAGAAGCATGCATAATTTTACATGTACATCAAAGGAACCATTTCATAACACCAGAATCTGGAGTCATCCAATAAAGCTAAATGATTGGGGATCTAGAATTTATAAAAGGAACATTATTATCAGGTATATTGCTCGAATATGGCAAAGGTATGGTTAGCCATCCCAAGGATTGTTTTCCAAAGAGGATCGGACAAATCTGGGGTGGAAGAGACCATCACTGACCTTAGTAGGTTAAAGCACTGGTTGACTTTGGAATCTGAAGCTAAGCAAGGTTGAGCTTCGTTAGTGCTTGGATGAGATACCCTCATGAAATCAGAGCTGGATCGGGGAATTTGAAATCAGGTCAGAAGAAAGCAACAGCAAATCTCCATCTTTATTTTTTGAGCTTGTCCAGAAGGGTTATGTTAGTTATGATAGGTGTATTACCTTCAATATCTAAAGTAGGAGGATCCATCTTTGGCAACTTTTCGGAGTTGAAATCCAGAAGTCTTAAAGTTGCCAAGCTTGGACACCCCTTATCTAAGGCAATATAGTTCAGCATCTTATTGATGAAGAGGTCATGAGCAGAACTCTCTGGTAACATTCCTGGGCTAATTACATTTCGTGTATGTTTTTCAACTCATCCTTCTAGTCACCATAAAAATCGAACAATGGACTAGATAGTGCTTTCATTCAACCCAGGAGAGCTCATTTTATGATATAATGAATGGATAAGGTTTTAAGGAGAAATATGACCCTTATCTTCACTTCTTCTTTCTTTCTATCTTCTTCAAAAAATCCCTTGAATGTCTTCACTTATGCCATTCCTTGGATTTGTACTCTCCCCCTTTCTGTAGACTGAAACAGCTGACACCCCAATATGAGTACAAGCAGTTCTTCTTTTCAGAGGTTGATTGAGGTTCAGAGAACAGAAACAAATACACTGCAATTCTGAAAAGTCGACCGCCTTTGAGCAATAAAGAGGAGATAATAAAAACCCTACATTTTGAGAAACCTGTATCATCATGAGAGCCAGATTAGTTTTCTTCTTAACAATCTGACGATAGTATTAGCTGGCAGAAACCTCAAAAACCTGTTGAGCCTGACCTCCTTGTATGAAGTTATGAGAATGTAGCAAGAAAAATAAATAAATCTGGAATAGCTTTGGCAAAATGCAGTGAAAAATGTAGGGGATGTGAATTAGGAAGATGATAGTCATTGGAATACTAATTTTAGAACCTATTATCTAAACAAGTCAGACAAAAAACATTATGTAATGGCAGGGACATTGGAAAAACTAGAGATGCTAGAAAAAATGATAATGGTTTGATCAGAATGCATTCTTCAAGTCCTACTGAGATACAAAAAAATTGCATTGAAACCTGTAAAATAAGAAGTGCTTCATGTTATTTGGCTCATGAAGATTGAAAGCATGAAAATAAATATTTAGAGATCTATTTTTCTTCTTGTCCTTTTATTTAAAAAAAATCATTTAATATAAAAACAAGGAAAAGAACAAGACAGAGATGAGAAAAACAAAACAAAACAAAGGTGTGTGTGTGAAACAGAAATAAAAACAATACGTAATGAAGTACAGGAGACGAGAAACTCAGTTCTTTGAAAAATAAATATAATGCTTGACAGATGGAATAGTATTGTTTGTGGTTTCCATTAATAGATAGAAAGCCAATTCATATATACATTTATTCAGGGTTTTAACTTGGATCTTTTCATTGGAGTAAAAAATGCTGTTTAGTTATATAGAGTTGGCTGGGGAATTCTGGGAGTTGAATCCATACATCTTAAATAGACCAATTTTGAAAAGCGGTGCTGTAGACCAAGCCCAGTGAAACCAGCTCTTCACCCTTGGATAAACTCCAAATGAATCTGAAACCAAAACAGAGCTCTCCAAACTTTATGCATTACAAGCAACTTTTCCTGAAACAATCACATCTGGACATAATAAGTTTCAGGTTTCACCTTCTTTAAAACTCTAGCCCCCTGATTGGTTAAAGCAGATGAATCCCAATCTTTATTCCTGAAGAATTTCCCTTTTCGAACTTACGTTTACCTTCAACTTGACTCCTCTTTAACCCTCTTATAAATTCCTGGAAAGCACCACCACTAGTCCACTGGGGTTTTTTTGGTAACTTTACATTATGTGAACTTCAATTCAGCTCCTGCTGTAGTTTCTCAAGATTCCTGTTTTTTTTCAAGCTAAAGCTTTGTCTTTTCTTGGTTTCCATTCCATGCTTTGGCAGGCATTCCATTTCTGTTTAAAGAATTTGAACAACACACCTTTCTCATGTTTAGGACAGTAGAACAACTGAATCTAAGTTTTCTCCAGCCCGAGTTAATACCTTTTTGTAGAATTCGATCAGCACATTACCTGTGAGTTTAAACCTTTCTTTGTTCTACTTCTTAGTCATTTAAACGGAAGAGCTTCCTGTATGTGGCCTACTCTCACGTTGGAATCTGTGAAAAGGCTCTTAACTACAGCTTGTGAAGCTTTGTACAAATCTCTCTGGATGAAAGGGTAGTTTATACAAAAGATAAATGCACTTGGGAAGAATTTGGCTTTGGGAGTGATTGCTCTTTGGTGTAAAAAGCAATGTGCTAATCTTGATTACTTCTTCCAGAGTGGCTTCTGCTGAGGTATAATAATTTATTACTTGATCTTAGGAATAATAAATGGAAGGAGAAGTGGGACTTGAGCTGGTGTGTGGTTTGTGTGGCCGTTTGTTCTTCATTTGATGAAGAATCAATTTGATTAGATTACGTGAAATAGTCTCATTCTGCTTCCTTGTTTATGATGTCTTGGCTGTAATTGGTCCTTCTTTGTACCAGCTCCTATTTCATATTGAGATGATATCCAAGTGATCTATCAAAATCAGGCTGGGTTTTGTGCAGATGAATCTTCCATCTCTGACATCATTAACATGGCTAGACCATGGATAGTATTTGGATTTTTTATTTTTTTTTGCCAAGGCTTCAATCAGTTTCATATAATTAAGTCTGGATGAGAACAGTGGTGGCCTCTTGTTCATATTAGACCTACAAGCTAATGAAGAAGACACAAGATGGAACAAAAGATCAACTCCATCTTCGTTTGGTGAGAAGTGCTATCACAATTGTGACTTTTCTCTCGCCAAGAGAGGAAAAGTCATCAGAAATAAAACAATGTAGAACATAGAACAATAGAGTTGGAAGGGATCTTGGAGGTCTTTTAGTCCAACCCCCTGCTCAGGCATGAGACCCCATACCATTTCAGATAAATGGTTGTCCAGTCTTTTTTGAAATCCTCCCTAATGCAGCATCCACAACTTCTGAAGACAAGCTGTTTTATTGGTTGATTGCTCTCACCATTAGGAAATTTCTCCTTAGTTTTAGGTTGCTTCTTTTCTTGGTCAGTTTCCATCCATTATTTTTCATCTTGCTTTTTGTTGCTTTGGAAAATAGCTTGACTCCTTTGTCTTTGTAGGAGCTGCCCAGATATTGGAAGTCTGCTATCATGTCTCCCCTAGTCCTTCTTTTCATTAGACTAGACATACCCAATTCCTGTTACTGTTCTTCATATGTTTTAGCCTCTAGCCCCCTAATCATTCTTGTTGTTCTTCTCTGCATTCTTTCCAGAGTCTCAACATATTTTTATTATGGTGACCAGAACTAGATGCAGTATTCTAAATGTGGTTTTACTAAGGCTTTGTAAAATGGTACTCGAACTTCATGCGATCTTGATTCTATCCCTCTATTAATGTAGCCTAGAATTGCACTGGCTTTTTTTGGCTGCCGCCAAATATTGCTGGCTCATATTTAAGTGATTGTCCAGTAGGACACCAAGATCAAAACAAAAACTGAACCAATTGGGATCTATTTTGGATCTAAGGAGGCAGTCGTGTGCCAAAAGAAGCTACCAAGAGAAAAAAGATGAGGCAAAAGAATGGATCAGAGATTGAAGGACTTCATCAAAGGGAAAGTAGATACAGAGGAGATATAAAGTGAAGACAAGGGACTGAAAAACCCAAGCTAGGCCCAGAACGAAAGCAAACTGAGAGGAATTTTGGAATAGTTTATTATCTAGAGTCATCTTTGTGCTGTTTGTAACATGTAATCAGGAGATATGAGGAAATAATGAGGGAGGATCCTGACCTTTTGAATTTTTTTTAAACTTCTACCCCAGAATTTTAAAAGAACCGAGACTACAGCCTGTTCTACAAACAGAGCATTTTTATGTTAAAAAAAAATCCTCTCACTTGTCTGAAATATAACCTTCTAGACTCCTGTCACCAAAACCACAACATCGCGCATAATAGATAAAATGGCTCACGTTTAAACAAAAGTAAAAAATGTAAAGCCAAAACCGTGTAACTTGAGCACATGAATGTTTTGATGAAAGATTTGGAATATGAATTTTGATCTGAAGGAGGGGTGGGAAACCACAGAAATCAACATTTCTCATTTCCAGTTTTGCCAAAAAGGGGGAAAAAGGAGTTGTCTCAAGCTTGCCAATTTTTATTTACTGATTGACCTATGAAGCATATCAATTGGGATTTCATTCCCAGAAAAGCTGACCTAAAACTTTCTTCTCATAAATATGTATGACAGTAATCTATACATTGCACTTTGATCATATTTTTCCCTCTAGTTCTCACATTTGGCTTTTTTTGTGATGTAGGCATATAATGCTAACATCTCCCTCAAGTAATAATGTTTGCTTGGCATCACGATAATAGAATAACAGAATAACAGAGTTGGAAGGGACCTTGGAGGTCTTCTAGTCCACCCCCCTGCTCAAGCAGGAGACCCTAAACCATTCCAGACAAGTGGCTGTCCAGTCTCTTCTTAAAAACCTCCAGTGATGGAGCATCCACAGCTTTTGAAGGCAAACCGTATCACTGATTAATTGTTCTAATTATCAGGAAATTTCTCCTTAGTTCTAGGTTGCTTCTCTCCTTGATTAGTTTCCATCCATTCTTGTCATGCCTTCTGGAGCTTTGGAAAATAGGTTGGCGTCTCTTCTTTGTTAAAAATGAAAATGCTTTGCGTATTCTTTGGGGATTTTTTTTCTCTTTCTACTTCCTGGTCCAACTTACACCCTGAGTTTTTTCAGATGGGGGCCCATCCAAGTACTAATCAACCCCAAAGTCTGCTTAGCTTCCTGGCCCAGATAGGTTAAATGCTCAATGTGTTAACTGAGCTAGGTTGTCATTTTAGTCTTTCATTTATTATCAAATATCTGCTCTGATCAGTCTTTTCCAGTGGGTCCCACAATATTGAAAGAAAGAAAAAATCTCATCCCTTTGCCATTGCTTTTTAAATGTCAGTCTTCTGTTTTGATTATATTTGCCTGGCATGTAGTCTGCAATGGCATTAGTTCTGGGATGTAGGTTCAAAAGAGTGATGCTCTTTCTATTCCATATCTTCTAGCCAAGCTTGATTTCCATAAACTACATTTGTTTGTTCATTTAAATACTCTGGGTGGCTTACTGGTGAAATCTCATAGACAATAAAAAAAGCCAAACCAAAATAAAAGGATGATGAACATCCAGAATAACACAGGGAAATATTGCTGTCCCCTAATGCAGGGGTCTCCAACCTTGGCAACTTGAACACTTGTGAACTACCAGAATTCCCCAGTCAGCAGGGGGAGGACTTGAAGTCCACAAGTCTTCAAGTTGCAAAGGTTGGAGACCCCTGCCCTAATGAAGCAATCCCATGTCTTCCCCAGACCTACAAGGGCTCAGTAGATCATCCTATCCATAGCCCTAGGTGTATAGCCAAGTTTTCAAAGACTTATGGACAGAGGTCATTGGCCACCACCTTTCTCTGGGTATTCTTTGACTTTTCAATCTAGCCTACAGTTCTGGAGTTTCCTGCTAGTTTCCCATCCTAGTAGAAATCAGACCAAATTCACCTTGTTCAAAACTACATTGCCCCTGTCAAGTTGAAAATGAAACTGTAGAAAAATAGAAAAATGTCAGTATAGTTGGAATATCTTTTTGGATGTTGCAGTCTAGTTGGAAGTAATGTGATAATCAGAATAGATTTTATTTCTGAGTAGCTTCATTTTGGCAACTGGTTCTGATTACTCTAGCCGTGTTATGTGCAGGCCTAGAGCTTCTGATTTCTAAGTTTCACCCCAAGAACAGTCAGATGCAGGAATAACACCTACAATAGGTTGACCTTGGATCTCTGTTTCTTGTACTTACACTTGCTAAGGCGTTGTCAAGAAGTACAAACTGGTCAGCCTACTATGAATATATTCCTAGTTTTAATTTCTGAATGGCAGAGTAGAATATTTACTTGCTTCTCTTGGAACATGTAGAACAGGGCTGTTAAAGTCCCAGCCCATGGGCTGGATGTGTCACGTACTGGCCATGCCCTCGTCCGGTTTATTGGGAAAAAAGTCCCAATATGTCATGTGACGCCCCCATGATGATGTGAGTTTGACACCCCTGATGTAGATGAATAAGTGTCCATATGATTGTGTGGAACTTCCAGCTCACTGCTTAGCACTACAGGTGCCACAATGCTTTGAGGTTATCTGAAAGATGCATGCAGTCATATTGACTTCCTTGAGCCTTGTCCTTGCCTTGTCAGATCTTGATCTCTGCTCTATCAACAAGAGTCATTAAGCTGGTCAGGACCATGGACAACAGCTAGAGCATGCACAATCTCCGGTCAGTCTTTCCAAAGCCTGCTAGGATCATTTTTATGGTAAGGACATGCTTTGCATTAGGTGGACATAATCCAAAAAAATAATGTAATAAATTATGTCAGAAGTTTTGAATTTTCTTATTAATCCCTTTTTATTGCCTGCTCATTAGGACACACAATCCTTAAAAACTGTGCATTGCTGCATAGCAAGGAAAGTTTTTGTTTCCTTACTGAAGTTTGAAATGCACATAATATTAGCCAGAAGGGTTGTGTTGGAGGATTAGTTACTTCCTACTTTCTTTACTCTGGGAGGAGGTGCTGATGGTGGCTTCTCATTTTCTCCTTTGTATGCCTGCAAACTCATGCCTGCATAATGTCAATCTGTATTATGGAAACTGCTGCAATGTCACCAGAAGAATGGATTTTCCTCTTAAAAGGGTCAGTCAAGAAGAGCTTTGTGTTCACAGTCATTTGGAGAGGGAGCTTAAAGGACATTTCTTCCCCGCCGCAAAATCTCTGTTTGAGATATATAGCCATTTTATTACAATGCGTCATCAACTTTGGCATTTCTTAGCAAAAGGAGAGTTATGAAACCAACCTGATGTTTTCAGAATATCTGGGAAGAAAATCTGGCGACTTTAATTTCCTTCTCTATCAATATATTCTGTGGCTGTGATTGATATTGCTTCAGGTAACAATGATATATTTTAGACAGCATCTTGCTGCTTATTGCATTGATATTATAGTATATTTCATCTCCTGCTTATAGCCAGGATAGCAAGCTTACTAAATCCCCATCGTGTTCTTAGGAAAACTGGAGATCATGTACTTTGTGGTAATGTATAGAAACAACAGGGTTGGTGAAGCTTGACTTGGACTTCACATAACTACTGTAAATACTTTATACATTTCAATCTACATTCAGTGATGCTATTCAGAACTTGACTTTGATAGGAGGTAGGCATGTGAAAGGACATAGGGATAACACATCAAAATCTCGTGAAATCTAGCCAGAACCTTGAACTCAACGGCAAGTTTGAGTGTTTTTTCTTCTTTAACTATGGCCATTCCCCTTTGCTTACAGTTCATTCATATAAAATGAATTTTAGGCAGCTGTTAAGATATGCTCTTAAATGGCAGCTTCTTGGATAAGGCACTGGACCCTCAAAACAATAAAACACTGATGCCCAATAACAGTAAATTTGTATTTTCGAATGTCATGACATTATAATAACCGTGTATCCAGTATTGTAAATGAGATACTCTGAATTGATGGGAACAGATATAGTCACAGCAGAGACAGACAACTGAGGGACCAATGTCAAAAACAGGCTTTCTTCTGGTCTACACTGTATGCCCATCCATGTAATTACACTTTCCAAGGGTTTAGAATGCCTTGTTGCATATTTTCTTCTAGATCCTCCTCTGTTTATTTTGGAAATTATTCTTCTCCTGATCAGTCACTTGCGTTGTTTTGCCACAGTTGAATTAATGATTCATTTATTAATTGTGTTGTTTTGCCATTGTGAATTAATGGTTGACATCTTTGCTGCTCACATGCATTATTTATGCCTCCATTTAGACTGGTTTCACACAATCTCTTTAGTCCTGTGTCTATTTCTTTGGCATTTTCTCAGAACTTGCTTCTTAATGAGACTTGACATGGTCGACTTGGGTTCCACCTGTCTCTTTTGCTTGGCCACTGAGGACTATTTCGTCAGATGGACTGATGCCACCTGAACCTAATCTAAGTCCATGTGTGATCTATATATATTTTTGCCAATGTAGAACATTTTTAACCTTGCTGTCATGATTTTATACAACTGTGTAGTAATCTAGAATTCAATGGGCAAGTGTGATTTGGAGTACTACATAGAAATGTCAATAAACCATTCCTAGAAGAACTGTGGCTCCCCAGGAAATGGCACATTTGATGGAAGGAGATGCTGGCTGATGTCCCATGTACACCCACGTGTCAAATCACCTTTCTCTTTCAAAACCTGATTGCTGCACAGTTTGATATTTTTAATACGCACATGTAATAAGCAAATATGACATATTGCTGAGTGTACTTCCTACCATACATATGTTTGGGTATATGCCCATTCTGTTGAATAATGCATGCAAAATTTGAAAATGTTGAATTTCAATTCATTAAGGACTTTTAAGTGGTTTTGTTCCAGTGTAAACTAAATTATTTTTTTCCCTTTTCCACCTGCAGCATTGAATTAATCTATGATATTTTAGACACCAAAGTATTTTGAGTGTTAGGTTTTGAAGTGCTAAGGACTCTGGATAAAGCCCAAGCAGAAATATTGGAAAGCATTGTAATGAAAATGTGTTTGAGTCTTTGGTCAGTGATTAAAAATAATGGTTGAAGACGGTACCATGACAGCAGAAAATCATTGGGAGGCCCTTTAGAATATGAATACAGAAAATGTTCTACCAAAGTTATTCTTTGCCTGTGCAATCCAACCTCAGCATTAAATAAAATAGAATAGAATTCTTTACTGGCGAAGTGTGATTGGATACACGAGGAATTTGTCTCCAGTGCTGAAGCTGTCAGTGTGTACATACAAGCAGCAAATGATAAATCATGACCATAATCATAAAATACAATCATCATCAATCATAAGATACAACAATCGGTGATAATCATAGGATGCTAAATAAGTAACCAATATAAATCATAAGTAGATACTAAATAAAAGCAGTCAACATAAATCATAAGATACAAACAAGAAAGTTACAGTCATAAGAAGCTAAGGAAATAGGTAATAGGAAAGATGAGAAGGATAATAGTCCTACTAGCCAAAATATTGATAATTTGATTAGTGCAAAAATAGTTGATCTCTAGAGCTGCTCAGCTACCATGTTTCACTTGGACTGAACAATTTTTGTCTTTTCTATAGAATGCTGAATAGTGATGTCAAGTAAACAAAGTTCTGAATTCTGAGTTGTAGATATGTTTCTGAGGATATCGTCTATATAGGACATAGGAATAAAAATTAGAAGGAAATAATTTTCATGGATCCAAATGGTGTTGTTACTGTTTCCCCTCCTCTTTGACAATTACATAAAACACTTGTTCATAGGACAACAGCATACTCCAATAAATTAATGTCAATGGGTTGACCACAAATGCTTGGTTTTACAGTTTTCCCCATATAATGTATTTCATTTTTAGTGCCTTTAACATGTTGATTTATTATTGTATTTCTATAACTGATTTTTTTTAAATGGCTATAAGCCATCTTTGAGCATCTTCAGGCCAAAAAGTGGCAAAAATAGGTCAGGTCAGTATATTAATCAAAAAATTTTTTTCACTTAATCGCTACATGCCTATTAAATATTAACTTTTAAATTAAATAAAATCAGACTATTGCTGTAATAATTATCAGTATTGATGTTGGTGTGTGTGTGTGAGTGGAGGATGCATTTTCATTCCATTAATAACTTCTCCATCAATGAGTGGTTATCTGGTTGTGTCTTCATGTTATGTCTCTTCTGTTGTAACCTGTTACTTTTTCTTAAAGGAGTCAAAAAACAGAATTAAATGATTGCATCAAACAGAAGATCATATTTGTAGTTCAGGGTTGAATTGTGGGGCTCTTGATACCCTCTGAGCTTGGCTGTTTATCATCACCAGGACAGATGGATGGATTTTTAAAAAAACAACTTACTTTCAGTCTCCACTACAGTTCTGGGATTTCTTGGTCTCCCATTCAAGTTCTAACCTGGACTAAGCCTGCGTAGCTTCATTGGGATGTGTGTGGGTGCTGATCCAGGATTATATAAATACCACTGAAGGAAGTTTTTGCTCCATACCTAAAGTTTCACAGCCCTTCCTCCTTTTTTTTTGCCTTTAGGTCACTTCCTTGTGCCATTAGGAAAAATTAGACAATTAAAAAAAAATAGGATGAAGTGAGGAATGGGTGAGTTGCTGAAATCCAAAAATTCTAGCCTTGAGTCCTTCCAATTTTACTTAATTGTGTTTTCTTATTGTGTTTTTAAGAGTTTCTAGAAAAAAGAAGGAAATTGAAGTAATGATGATGGGTGGATTAACAGTTCATTGCAGAGCCAGAGGCCAGAGAGTGTCTGAACAAGAGAGAAACATGAGCCTCTTTGTCGGTCTTTATCTTTCAGAGAGAAAAACAGCCCACTTGAACACATCTGTTTTAAAAAAATAGTTATTCCGAAATAATAGAGTGCTCGCAATACTTCTCAGAACAGTTTATCAAAACATTTCAAAAGCAATTCATAAATTGCTCCAGAATGTTCAGAAAACTACTAGGTGATCTTTTGTAGAGCATTATAGCATTTTCAGCCGATAACATTTAATTTCTTCTTTCCGTAGTGAACAAGTGGCACCATATTTATCAATATATATCATATTTATTGATACATCCTATATCAATCTGTGGGTCTGATTCCAGGTCTTCATTGTACTTTGATTAGGCTCTAAGCAAGACAGAATATTAGGTTAGCTTTAGAGTGGGATCTTTTCTTATCTCTGCAAGAGGAATATAGGAAGCCAGTAATCTCATAGGGTCATCTTCTCTGTTCACCAATAGTTCTCCAGGGTTTCAGAGAATTTTTTTTCTCAGCTTTTCCCAGAGACATTGGTGCCGATTTCTTGTTTGTTAAATTTATGTTAAGCCATTGAGATAGAGCCGCTAGTTTGCAATGTATAGAGAAAGCCAACAGTGAGAAGCCAGGAGAAACTTGGAGAAAACAACTCGGTGCACCATGCAGATAGGTCTCCACTATCTAAGGTAGACCACACACTGTTGACTGATCACCAGTTTCAGTTGCTATTTTGGTTGACTTTCGTTCAAGGAATGGGGAGAGACCTCAGTCCGTTTCTTCTTCAGAAGATGAAGTCTTCCACCAAAATAAACTAACCTTCATGAAACAGCCATGCACTTTTCAAAGAAATAACTTAATGTTTAACATAGAACAAAAAATATTTTAATAGAAAATCTGATCAAGTTTTCAGAGGAGTCACACTCCTAGAGAGTAAAGATCTAACCCAGGGGTGTCAAACTCAATTTCATTGAGGACCGCATCAGGATTGTGATTGACCTTGGGGGCCCGGGGTGAGTGTGGCTAGGGTGAGCATGGCCAGCATGATATCAGTCGTGTCAGAGCGCCTATGATGGCCCGAGCCCTCTGCCAATGAAAAGAGGATCCCGAGCTCCATTTTCAGCTGTGATGGCCTCTTTCCTCTGCCACTGAAAACAGAGCTCAGGAGGGTCAGGCGCGGCCCCCACGAGCTCCATTTTCACTGATAGAGGCACTGCGGGCTGGTTCTTGGGTGTTTCCAGGGCGGCCCCCTGGGCCTTGAATTTGACACTCCCGATCTAACCAGTACATTGATTTGCCCCAGACTTAGTTGGTATTCTGGAACAAGTATATTATTGCAGACATTTCATGCTCTTCTCAAGAGAACTGAAGTCAGGAAGAGCTGAGAGGCATATTCCAAACAATACAATGCTTATTAAAGCAATAAAACAAATAAAGTAGTCAATTGAAATTCCAGATAATTAACAAATCAAGCCATTACAGTAAAAGTAATATGTTACCAAGCCTGGCACTGTTCAGTCTCTCTGCAGGGTGTGTCGGGAAGACAGAGAAGAAGCACAGCTCCTAGGTGGTTTTTGTTCATAGAAAATGAATGCATTAAAAAAAAGATTTTTGTGATAACATGTTGGCTGCAAGACGTGATGATCCATTGCATCTCATAGCTCAAAAGCTTAAGTAAAACATTGCACTGTACTTTTTAGCTTTTTGTAATGAAAGTTAAATGAAAAAAGTCAGGTAATGATCCTTGATGCAGCTGAGCTATTGCAATGCCTCAAAGAGTACTCAATACTTTGAAATAATAGAAAATACTTGTAGCTCTGGTTTTTGGCTTTGCCAGTGGTTTGTTCTCCAAGCTTGTTTCAATTGAGTTTCTCAACGTTTTGTTTCCAGACTAGGTAACATCACCAGCAGATTTTTCTTGTCCTATTCTCTTTATCTTACAAATGTCTTATGTTGCAGTTTGGTCAGTAGAGCATCTATTTAATACTGTTTGTGGCCATGGTCTAGCTCAGTTATTATGGTTTTAATGGGCAGAGAATGAAACTTAAGAAGAACGTGCCCCAATGAATGAAAGGTAGATAAATGTAATTCTGGGAAGTTTGTACCTTCAGACTTGCAAGATTCTGTCACTGTAACCTTAGAATAAAGTAGATTTAGCTCATCTAGTTGTGTTTCCTGTCATGTATCTGTGAGGGCTAACAATCCTACCCACACCATATCATATGAAATAGGAAAAAGTCACTTATTTATTGTGGTATTATTGCGTCTAGTGATTGACTAATGCAGAGGAGAGCAGTAATTTGTAGTTAGCAAATTATGACACATGTACTGAATGGCAGCTGGTTGTGCTTGTGGGAGCTTCATCACTGGAGGCTTTCAAGAAGAGATTGGACTGCCATTTGTCAGAAATGGTGTAGGGTCTCCTGCTTGGGTGGGAGTGGGGGGTTTGGGCTAGATGACCTACAAGGTCCCTTCCAACTCTGTTAATCTGTAATTATGATTTTTGATATTGTAGATGAATTCATTAGAGTATGTAATGGAATTGTCAAAGTAAACACAGAGACAAAATTGTTGTCTGCCCTAGGATCTAATCCATTTCCTGTTATTGGTGGGTAGTGGATTTCAGCAGTTGGGTGATCTGTAGTTTCCCCAGAGAACTGTGGATCTGAAGAAACAATATTCATTTGTTGTATTTTCAGAAACTTCCACTGCAGATGTTTCCTTGTATTAGATGGGCTGTTTATTGCTATTGTTTATTTATTTATTTATTTATGAATTTCTATAGCTGCCCATCTCAGTCAATGACCCTGGTTGGCTTACAGTTTTGTTTTTTTAATTACGATTAAAATACTGAAAATACATTCAAATGGTTAAAAAAAATACAAAATAACAATTGTGGCGTGAGCAATGCAAGTTTAAAACTAGGAATTTCTGTCCTTGTCAACAACAGGTTTCATGACACATTCTGCCCAGCATACTTTGTATATACTTATGTGCTTATGATCAATCAGTTGTAATATCAGGGACACCTTCCTTTAACTGTACAACGAAAAATACTATTTAGAGAAAAAAAGGGCGACAGAAAAAATGCAGCTAAAAGGGAAGATTCCTTATTTTAGCAATTCCTTCTGCAGAATAATTTGTGATTGTGAAGGATTTTTTTTTTTTTAATCTTTCTTGCGCCTTCTACTTTGTTTTGCTGAGTATTTCTATTGCTTTCCTGAAGAGATCCCTGGACACTCTTTTCAGATATGAATTTAAAGAGGGGAAGATGTGTTTCCAATAACTTTCTTGGTTATGGAAGGAAAATAAATGTTAATTGGGAAGAACAAGTAATTGACGATGTTTTAAATCACCTTATTTTCATTTCTTCCTTTCTAATACCTTCCAGCCTTTCCCAATCAGCTTAAAATAGACAAGAGTCCGTTAAGGATGAAAAAGATGCACTTATTTCCTAATACATAGTTTAACACTTGTGGCTGAGTTGAGTTTCCATTCTGCATTCATATTTAAAGGCCAACCCTTGAAAAGGCAATTTTCACCTCATACAGGTCTGAACCAGGGAATAACGGATTGAACAGAAGTTTACTCAATGAGATTTCTCTTTTTTTCTGATTGGAATAAAGTACATACTTATTCTACTTAATCTAATGATATATAAATACTGCAAAATTGATAGCTTGTTTTGGAAGCAAAAGGGCATATGCTTCAGATTCATGCCTATTTAATTTCTAACAATCATATATTGCATTATATATTAAGTTATAAATCTGTTGAAGGACGTATATGGCTATGTTGCTCATCCCAGACTCCTATTAACTATACGGGCTGCTATAAATTATTGTGATTTGGCCATGTTACTGTTGTATCAGCTGCATTAAATATTAAAAGGTTCTGACTCCTCGTTATATTGCAGACATTACTTCTCTTAAACTTTAACATAGTTTTGAAACTCATCTACATGACTCAGAAAAGCAGAAAGGTTTGACTTCCCTTCACAGAGAGGGCAAATTTTAAATTTTGGAGGCAAAATATATGTGTCTCTCTCTCTCTCTCTCTCTCTCTCTCTCTCTCTCTATCTCTCTCTCTAT
>JANHFL010004380.1:30344-44724 GCA_032468155.1 Oxyrhabdium leporinum
ATCCCACCCACCCCTCCCCTCCCTTCCCAGGAGTCCCCACGTGGCCCATTTTTGATGCAGGTAAGTGCAGAGCATGTGCGGAAGCTCGGGGAGAGCAAAAAACAGGCCTCCTGGAAGTTCCGGAAATCTGGAAATGGGCCCATTTCCGGCCTCCAGGAGGCCACCAGAGCCCGGGGGAGGCTGTTTTCACCCTCCTGGAGGCTCAATGAAAGCTTCTGGAGTCCAGGGAGGGCAAAAATGCCCTCCCCACCATGGTGCAGGAGGCTGACTAGGCCATGCCCACTATGGCCACACCCACCAAGCAACAGGGCAGAGACCCCGTTGCTAAAATTTTTGAAGCCCACCTCTGCATATATATCATTTAATATAATTAAGACCATCTAACCCTAAGAATCCCACCCAAATTGAAGGCAATTTTTCATCAAATAGAATCAGGGGAGACATCTCCTGATAGCTTTTGTTGTCCAGTTACCGCATGGTAATTGGACAACTTTGTCTCTTTAAAAATGCTGGACTTTTTATGAATTCTTATGTGATCTTATGCTGATAGAAATCCCTTCCTCTCCTCTCCTCTCCTCTCCTCTCCTCCAGAAGACAGTGGCAGTGGAAGATATAGCAGTGCTAAGTGACAACAACATCAGGAAGGACTATGAGAAGCTGAAAAGTATCAGGGCCTGAAGGAGTAACTAAAGAGAATGTGTAAAGTAAAGGCCAAGATGTTCACAGTGGTGGTTGGAACACTTAGGGCTGTGGCTCCCAGGCTGTGAGAGTGGCTCAACAGATCCCAGGAATGACATCAGGGCTCTCTGTCCAGAAGATTACAGTGCTAGGAACAGCAAATATGCTCCACAGAATTCAGGGAGTTAAAGTTCACAGGTCTTGGGGGGGTGCCAAGATTAGACATCCCTGGTCTAGATTGATCTGGTACCTTTTCACCTTAACTGAAAGGGGAGGGGAAAACTAGGGGTCACATAATATGGGTAGCAGTGCTCCCACATCTAAGGCGTAGCCACAAATTAGAGGGGGTCAACCTATTCTCCAAAGCACCTGAAGGCAAGACAAGAAGCAATGGATGGAAACTAATCAGGGAGAGAAGCAACCTAGAACTAAAGATAAATTTCCTGACATTAAGAACAATTAATCAGTGGGACAACTTGCTTCCAGAAGTTGAGAAGAGATTATATAGAGTCATTTGTTTGGAATGGTATAGGGCTTCCTGCCTGAGCAGGAGGTTGGAGTAGAAGACCTCCAAGGTCCTGTCCAACTCTGTTATTTTGTTAATTCTGTATCTAAGAATCTTTAAATTCCCAGGCATCTGGTCGAGAACCTAAGATTGAGGAAGACAGAGACTACCAAGGGAGAGAAGGGATTCCTCCCCCCCTTATTCTCATTTTAGTCAATCTATATGCTAACTCAATGGCCAGATGGATTACCCATCTTGATTTCACTACCCTCCCACCAGTTAGGCTCTAGACATATTCTGATTTTTCTTTATGTGCATATGACAATGAATTCCCCTCACAACCCTAAGAGTCCTTGTCTCCTACAGAAGATGGATTTATAAATTATCAGAAAATGAAGGCTATGGTCTTTGCTAAAAGCCTGAAAAAGTACATGTAGTTAACTGATCAAAATTGACAAGAGAAATTCATTAAGTACCGAAGGGTTATTATCTTTCCTACAAATCCCTAGGAGGCACAACTGGAATATTTAACTGCAACTGTTCAGAAAATTTCAATGGCTATTCTCTCCCCCACCTGCTGGTCCCCATCCTCATATAAGCCATTAGCACTGCATACCTTTCAGACAAAATGTGAATATAGCTGTTATGTGATTTTCAACTGTATATTGATGCATGTTTAAAATCTATCCCCCAAGTGCTAGGTTATAGACCCAAAAGAAGATTTCAACTGGAAGTAGAGTAGGAACAATCAACCTGCAGAGGACCAACACCCCAATTTTAAACTTAATTTCCTGGATTAAGTTCTACCTTTTTAATAAGGTAAAGGTAAATACCAACAGCACTTAGACTTACCCGTGTTTCCCTGAAAATACGACCTACTCAGAAAGTAAGTCCTAGCTTGAGTTTTACACGTGCAGCCAATATAAGCCCTACCCCCCAAAAAAAGCCCTAATTAAGACCCCGCCCACTCCAAAGTGCACAGGTAAAAATTGAGTTACTGCCCTACTACTTACCTTTGGATCGTTGCAGCCAGGCCTCGCACACCTCGGACCATTACTTTTGCTGCAGCCAGCAAGGTTTTCCTGAAGTCGATAACAGAGGAAAGCTTTGCTGGCCTTGCCAGATGAAGAAGTTCCTGAAGGCCTCTAATAGCGAAAAAGAGGCCAGGAGTGACACTCACAAGTGGATGAGTGGATGACATCCTTCCTGAAAATAAGACCTGGTGCCTTTTTTGGTGCCAAATATATATATAAGACAGGGTCTTATTTTGGGGAAAACATGGCATATACTGCTTCATAGGGCTTTACAGCCTTCTCTAAGCAAGTTACGGAGTCAGCTATTGCCTCCAACAATTTGGATCCATATTTTACCAACCTCAGAAGGGTGGATGCCTGAGTCAACCTTGAGCCAGTGAGAATCGAACTGCTGGCAGTCAGCAGAAATAGCCTGCAATACTGCATTCTAATCACTGTGTCACCAGGGCTTTCTAAAGGTTTTCCCTGTCCAATCATGTCCAACTCTAGGGGTAGTGCTAAGCCAAGGGAGCCAGTGTTGTCCAAAGATACTTCTGTGGTCATGTGGCCAGCTTAACTATACATCAAAGTATATGGAACACTGTTATCTTCCCACCAAAGTGGTACCTATTTATCCTCTCACATTTGCATGCTTTCAAACTGCAACAGCTGGAGCAAGAAACTGGAACTCAACCCATTGTGTGACACTTGGGTCTTGGATGTCAGCTTTCCTTTTTAATATATACATGCACTACATACTGTATATACATATATATGTATGTCTGTGTATATATGTAATGTGTTTGTGTATGTGTGTGTGTGTATATATATATATATACATACTGTAATTGTTACTAAGAATTTTAATTGCAGTAGTAAAAACTAATACAAGCTAAATTTAGAGAAAAAATATATAGAACGAAAATAAAAGAAAAGAAGGACTCGAACTAGTTAAGCAAATATGCAGCAATCAAGGAACTTCTGACAAGGAATACGTATTTTAGAAAAGCCAAGAAGCTTTTAGCAAAGATTTGCAGCAACTTTTTGCTGTGACAGGATGTCAAAATATCACTTATATATGGTAAAGACAGTATTCTACCACTCCCATACTGTGTGGAGTATGTATAAGGGGGCTCACATTTTTGTGAAACAGTGTTTATCATTTTGGTAGCAACCAAGTTTTATGGAATTTTTTTTTTCTTTTCCTACTGAGAACTAGCAGAAATAGTTTCTGGATAAACAGGGTAGCCATCCATTGGCAATGCACCTACCAAAAAGGAATAAAACTGAAGAGAATGAGAAAAAGGAAAATGAGAATGAGAATCAGTTTGGTCTAGTTCCAGGGTGTCAAACTCAATTTCACTGAGGGCCGCGTCAGGGTTGTGTTTGATCTCGGGAGGCCAGGATCTGTGTGGCCAGCTCAATGTCACTCGTTGATGCTCCATTTTCAACTGTGATGGCCTCCTGTACCCCTCTGCCAGCGAAAATGGAACATGCAGCCTCCCTGGGCCTCTGTTTTCACTGGCAGAGGGCTGCAGGAAGCCATCATGGCTGCAGGAAGCCATCTTGAAGCCACAGCTGCAAGAAGCTATCATGGCCAAAACCGGAGCCCAGGAGGAGGTCTTGTGTGGCCTCCCTGAGCTCCATTTGTGCTGGCAGATGCACTGTGGGCTAGTCCTTTGCTGTTTCCAGGGCAGCTTGCAGGCCAGATCTAAGCACCCCAAGGGCTGCTGTTTCTGGATTCAGTCCCCAGGCCTTGAGTTTAACACCCCTGGTCTAGTAGTTAAGGCAGTAGGCTAGAAAGCAGGAGACTGTAAGTTCATTTAACATCTTACCCATGAAAGCCAGCTAGGTGACTTAGGGCCAATCACCAGGAGATGGTAAGTTCTAGTCCCACCTTAGATGTGAAAGTTAGCTGGCTGGGTGATTTTGGGCCAGTCCCTCTCTCTCAGCTAATAGAGGTAAAATGTTAATATATTTTGCTCATCTATGTAAGACATGCCACGTGCTAAATAAATAAATACTCCTTCTCCTTTTGAGTACAGTGTACTTCAAAAACACACAAGTGAAATACCACAGCATGAACAAGCTGCAAGGGTCAATTTCGTAGATTGTAGGTTTGTTGCTTTAAACCACACAGGAATCTTTTACTTGACTTCTCCTGGCCCTAATGGTCATGTGAAGCTTGGCCTTCCGATATGTCTCTGGCCCCCTCGGATGGTTGATTTCCAGAAGTTCCAGATGTCAAGGAAGACAGTGCACATCTCAGTCTTCAGAATTAGAGGTCACATTTCTCCTGCAAATGTCAACTTTAAATGCTTGACCAACAGAGAGGGACTTGAGGCAATCTGGGTGAACTCAGTACAGCCTGCCAGGAAATATGAAGGAGGCCAGAACCTTACTGCTATCCTTACCATGACAGATTCATCAGGCAAAGCACAATCCAAACAGCTGGAAGAATTTCAATGAAAGTTAAAGGGGAAAAAACCAACCTTTCTTCAAATATATTAATGTATTCATTTAGCTGCTAACTAACTAATTAAATAAGTGACTAGGTACCATTGGAACAAAACAAAAACACAAATAATAAATGTACAAATAGAAAAACAAACAACCCAAGAAAAACAGCCTATACTTGCCTATAGGCCTTCACATGGTATCATTCCACTCAACATTGTTTGCATGCTTACTATCAACTCCACTCACTTTGATGGCATTTTGTATCATAAATCTTTTCAGTCTCTTCTACATTCTACATTCTCATTCCTTATGTCCATTTTCCTTTAACTCTCTTGGAAGAGTCATCTACCGTGTTTCCCCAAAAACAAGACCCTGTGTTATTTTTTTCCCATAAAAAAATGGCACCAGATCTTATTTTCGGGGAGGATGTCGTCCACTGATTTACCTCACTTATGTGCATGACCCCCAGCTGATCTGGAGCTCTGTTATCAGCTAGAGAGGACGTCAGGAAAGCCTTGCTGGCTGCAGGAAAAGAAATGGACTGATGTGTGTGAGGCCTGGCTGCAACTATCCAAAAGTAAGTAGTAGTGCAGCTCCACCTCCCCCATCCCCATCCTAGCTTAATTTTTTACCTGTGCACCCTGGACTGAACAGGGTCTTAATTAGGGCTCATTTTGAGGGTAGGGTTTATATTGGGCGCACATGTAAAACTCAAGCTAGGCCTTACTTTCTGAGTAGGTTGTATTTTCAGGGAAATACGGTATCTTCTACATTTTTTTTTACTTTCTCCACCTGCTGTTGTTTAATTTTCATTCTTGTTTATTCTACTCCCTTCCTGTTGTTGATTGTCTGTTTTAGCCCTCTCCCAAGAACCATTCTTTGAAGTATCAAAATTTTGTATGTCCCACATACTATACTGTTTGTTGCCTGAATCCTTCACTAAGCATCCCAGTCTTTTGTCCAAAACAATCATATCAGTCATACTTTTAGATTTATTTACAATCCTTTCACATGCATACATATGAATGAAGGAATAACTAATATTTAATGCTTTCCTTTCATTTGCTATTTCTGGCTGTTAACCTCTGCATGCATTCCAACTTTCAGTCTTCCAAACTTGACGATCTTCATCAGATGGGCCCATTGATTGACTTACAGTGACCATCATGACTCAAATGTTCAATAGCCTTTCCATAAGGCTATTTAGAACAATCTAGAACAGATAGACCATCTTTAGGAGACTGGGAGGCACAGTGATTAAAATTCAGTATTGCAGACTAACTCCACCCACTTCCAGGAGTTTAATCCTGACCAGCTTAAGGTTGACTGAACCTTCCAGCCTTCTGAGGTTGATAAAATGAGGACCAAGATTGTTGGGGGCAATATGTTGACTCTGTAAACCACTTAGAGTGTCTGTAAAGCACTATTAAGTGGTATATAAGTTTATTATAAGTGCTATTGCTCACAGAATGTTGTTACAGAATGATGATTAGGATACTGGAGACTAAAACATATGAAGAATGGTTATAGGAACTGGGCATAGCTATTCTAGTGAAGAGAAGGACCAGGGAGACATGATTGCAGTGTTCCAATATTTGAGGGGTGCCACAAAAAGGAAAGGACACCCAAAGGCCAGACAAGGAATAATGGATGGAAACTGATCAAGGAGAGTTTCAACCTAGAAATAAGGAGAAAATTTCTGAAACTGAGAACAATCAGCCAATGGAACAGCTGGCCTTCAGAAGTTGTGGGAGCTTCATCATTGGAGGCTTTCAAGAAGAGATTGGACTGCCATTTGTTAGAAATGGTGTAGTGTCTCCTGCTTGGGCATGGGGTTAGACTAGCTGACCTACAATGTTCCTTCCAACTTTAGTAATCTAATCTAAAACCTTCCCGCCAAAGTGGTACCTATTTATCTAGTCACATTTGCATGCTTTCAAATTGCTAGGTGGGCAAGCAACCTAGCAATGGGGCGAGGAACAGGTGCTCACCCGATTGAACAGTACTAGGTCTCAAACTCAAAAGGTGACAAGCTCAGCATCTTTAATCACTGAGCCATCATGGCCCCTTAATCAAGCAGCATACCCTGCTAATTCTAAAACTAATATTGATGTTTCATCACATTTGGGCAAAGTTGCCACAAGTATATTTGGCATAACCTCAAACATACTCATGCTGTTTCATCTAAGCTGGAATCTATAGAGATTACCTTGAAAGCCTAAACATGTTTTTACGTAGCCTACCAAGTAGGAGGTATATGAAGTGAATGGGCACACTGGGAATGCACTATTATGTGACGTCAGCACAAACCTGTGCATGTTTGATTGTATTAAGCATTGCAGGACATAAGCTGTTCCAAGTAAAACCGGTTTTTAAATTGACTGATTGTGATTTTTGTCAATGCTGATGGAATAGAAGTGGCATTCCAGATGTTTGGACATTGCACTTAAAGTACCTAGTATTATTGGTATTATCTGGTGTGTTGTTGGTTTTTTTTTGTTGTTTTTGCCACTGTCATTCTATTTCTACTTGCAGGTGGTTATAGTTTGTGATTTTCTCCAATTCTGCTGTCTCCAGATATTGCAAGGTGATGTTCACTATCCAGACTCTTTTGTCTTTCCTATCAACAATGGTTAAGTCTGGGGTGTTATGTGTCAGGTGCTTGTCAGTTTCAATTTTAAAGTCCCAGAGCATTTTAGCTTCTTTGTTTTATATTACTTTCTCTATATTGTGGTCTTTGTTTGCAAGCAAATGGTGCTTCTTGCAGATCTTCCATTGCACCATTGTTGCTACTTAGTCATGCCATTAATAATGGAGAATATTTATAGCTCAGGATTGAAGTGAGTGTTCCTGGAGCTTGTCTGTTTTCTTGCAGATGCTAGGTAACATCATCAATGCTGCCATCATCTAGTATTAGCTGATATTATATAGTTTGGGTAATGAAACATCTACAAGAAAACAACCAACTCAAAAAGCATCACACCCAAAACAAACCAAAGTTCCACCTCTTTACCATCATCATACATCACATCCCCCAATCATGGTGCATACCCATCATCCTTCACCCGTCTTTTCACTCCTCTTCCAGGTGCTGGCTAGAATGGCCGTGACACAATTACAAAGAATGTTGTTTTGTCTACAACCCTACTAACTACATGAGAAAGTAAACACCTCCTAACTCCCATACATTTTTATGTGGCAGCTTGCAGAGGCCTCACAATTATGGCTTCCAAAGCTGACACTGGTAGTCCACTGTTTCTTCAGCTTCTTTGCTGCCTGTTGCTGTCTTCTCAATTCTGCCTTTTACAACAGCGCGTTATTTTGTTACATATTTGTTTTTGCCCCAGTGTGATTTGTGAACCTATACAATATAGTGTGTAAGCCATGGCTTTTGGGTAAAAGTCTATAAAGATTGTCAGTAATGCAGGTCATGGTTGTCCCAAAGGTGC
Organism: Oxyrhabdium leporinum; assembly: GCA_032468155.1. NCBI lineage: Eukaryota > Metazoa > Chordata > Lepidosauria > Squamata > Cyclocoridae > Oxyrhabdium > Oxyrhabdium leporinum. The sequence goes on from JANHFL010004380.1 coordinate 38,450, forward strand.
TTTTTCAGGAGGCAACTGGACTTCCTTGGTTTTCTTTTTTTTTTCTTCTCATCCAAGAAGTGTCTTCAGCTCTGAGATGTTCCATTCCCCACTGTCCTCTCAGAACTGAAGATGCTTCTTGGATGAGAAGCGAAATGTCTTCAAAAGAAAAAAAAATAAACAAGAAAGTCCAGTTGCCTCCTGAAAAAGCACCTTTGAGACAACCATGACTTTTTGGTTTTTTTTGCTTTTAGTGCGTTTGCACAAGCCAAACAACTCAACTTTTTTCAACCTGAGGGTTATATCAGTGCACCATTTAGAAGGGTTGGGGTGAATCATAGAATCCTAAGACTGGAAGAGACCTTGTAGGTCTTCTAGTCCAACCCCCTGCTCAAGGCTGGAGTCATGTACCAGACCAGTCGGAACCTTTCATCGTAGGGTTTAGCATCCAGACTAGGTGGGGATCAAGAAGTGGAAAAGGCTGAAATTAATGTAATTGTATTAAATTGCTATCTAAATCAAACATAAGACATGAAATACAGTCAAGGCAAGCAATCTTCTTCAGAGCTTAACATTATGTGCCAACCAGGTAGTGAGACTTCTATCTTCCTAATTATCTCAATATCTTATGGGGAGTTTTTCTAAAGGATTCTTCTTAAGAGGAGCAACCTCAGACCTTGAAAGTGAATCAGAAATGTCTTTTATCTTATATGAAACTTAAGATCAGGCTCAGATGGAAAGGCAAAGGTTGTCTATAGAACTATAGAACACTATAGAATTTCTGATTTATTGGGCGAGGCAATTGCATTGAAATCTATGCACTGTTTTTTTTTTTGGTTTTTTTTTGCACGGACATCCCTCTAGCCATTCCAGAATTGGGGAGGGAGGGGATAATAATGTCATTTGCAACTCGAAAGATCTTGATTTTGTGATTCCTTTGCACTCCTTTTGAAAGAAGAGGTAATGAGGAGGGACATCAAAACTCTGCCTTGCTGGTTAAGTGGTCCTTTGCTGCTTCCAGCAAAAAGCAGACAGCTCTGAGTGCCTCAGGAACGGAAGGCCTATTGTATAACCTGTCATTCAGGGTTCCTTTGAGGGCAGATATCCATCAATGCACTAACAACATCATTAACTCCTGCTGACTTCCAGCGCGTGTGGTTAGCCAGGAGGCCCTTTCGCCTCCCTTATGATCCAACATGAAAGATTTTCTGTTCCTATCACCCCGCCAGCTTTTCTTTGTTTCTTCCAGTCTGAAGCATAACAGAACAGGAAAGGTGCGCCCAGCATTCTAAACACTTTAAAGGGTTGGCAGGGTGTGTGTTTTTCCTTTTTTTCCTTTCTTTCTTTCTTTCTTTCTTTCTTTCTTTCTTTCTTTCTTTCTTTCTTTCTTTCTTTCTTTCTTTCTTTCTTTTCTTTCTTTCCTTCCTTTCTTTCTTTCCTCTCTCTCTCTCTCTCTTTCTTTCCTTTTTCTCTTTCTGCTTTCTTTCTCTTTTATTCTAGTTTCTTTCTCTTTTATTCTAGTTTCTTTTGCTTCGTTCCTTTTGTTCCTGATCTACTTTTTTTCTCAAGTTTAATTGTAGTAATCAATCATAATTTTACATCTGTCATCATTCGTTTGCTATGTGCATATACAGACCTGTACTTCAATCATATACTCAAAATGGATGGTTTCCTAAGAAGCTATCAACTACCTTTGTCATTCAGTTTTGCATTTCCAAACAATCCAGTAACTTTGTTCTGTACCATATTGTCTTATTCCCATCCATTGTATCATACTACCCACCCATCCCCTGCCCATGGATTGCAAAACCCATTGCTGGTTCTTTTGCTAGCATTGTACATTGGAGTATAACAACTATACCTAGTGTATGGGTTCTTATTTTCATCTGTACCCACCATGTAACATGACATCAATTCATACTTTCTGACATACATTTTAGCTCTTTTCCTTCCCCGAATGGATTCTTCAGTATTACCCCCAAAAATCTGACTATAGTACCTCCATTACAAACTATGATATCTTCCCCATTCTGAGTTTCACAAATGCCCAACATACTTACGATTTCTTTAATTTATTAATTCATGTTCTTCCCACCTACACATTTTAATGTCAATCTTCTGTTTGCCATAACCAACATCAGAAAGGCCTACATGTATTAAATGTTTTGCTTATCATGGTGTTGGTCAATTAAGACAGAGAAGGTGTCTACTAGAAAAGTCAGCTTAGCTGCACCATGCATGCCACAAGTAACAGTCCCTCCTTATGCAACAACAGGACGAGTTAGTTTTATATTCTTTCATTGGTATACCATAAACTCAGAGTTCAAGCAGGCTCATGCTCTTACATGCAGGCTAGGTTCTTTAATCTAGAGACTACCTTGCAATGTAACCTATTGCTGCCTGCATCTGACTAACAAAGAGTGAGGCATATGCAGTTTACTGACACACAATGTCTTGTAGACAATAATATGGAGAATTTAAGTAAGTGGCTCAACATGTAAAGCATTTGAAATTGAAGATTTTACATAATGCAAATATATTACAATCTGATAAGTGTTCATTTAAAAACATACCTGTTTTTAAGCTATTGTCAGGACTGGGGTTAAGCTCCTGAATAGTTATAGCAAAATTAGCTTTACAAAGCTGAAATTGGTGAACCATTTTCAACAAAAAGGCTTGATATATCTTATTCTGCTATGTAGCAATCTTAATTCCAACCACACCCTCACCCTCATTCCCATGCACATATATGCATATATGTGCACATGTACAAACATATCAATGGGAATTTCAGGAGACCCTTATCCCCTTTTACTTCAAAGAAAAACAAATCTATTTTGCTGGCTCATTTCTGATTACTAACTCTCTGGCTTCTAGATGTCACTGTGCATCAACCACCTATTCCCTTTCCTACATGGACAACAACATGCTTTGTTGAAGTATTTAGGAGGTGTTACTTATAGTGTTAATTCTCTATGTTTTCTAGGATGGTGCAACTAATAACCTACAAACTGCCCTGAGTGTGATAATGCTTTACTTTCTTTACAGTAGTATATTTGAGGATGCAAAGAACTCTGAATTGGAGTATGATAGACTTTCCATAAACCTAATTAAACCTGGTAATACATTCAAGTTGAGGTTGCAAATTTAGTGAGAAAAAATCTTCCATGTAAATTTACAGTCATAAATATTATTGCAACTGAGTGAATTCTATTGAATTTAGTACAGTCTGCTTTACGGAAAGTTGTATCTCTGTTTGGTCTTTACAAGAGACCTACAGAAGGGTTGTCTGCATGTGAGGAATGCTACCTGGCCTTCAAAAGGAAACAGCTGATACAGTGCATGTGAGAAGACAGTGGGATGTCACTGTTGCTCACCAAAGCCGAAAATCAGAAAAAAGCTATGAGGAAGAAGCTTCCCTACCACCCATGTTTGGAATATTTATAATCGGTACCAACATTATTACTTTAATTTCAACATTTCCCTGATTGCACTACTTTGTGCAAGCTCTGAAGGATTAATATCATCACTGAAAACCTGACCCTTCAAAAAGTCAACACCATCATTTCTCATTCCAGCAAACCAGGCTTGTGAGGCAAAGAGGTAACTAAAGCAGTACCCATAAGTATTTTTTTAAAAAAATAATAATAATGATGGCTCAATTCTTTTAAAAAAATAAAAAAATAGAGGGGGATTATTTAATATATATTTTTTCAATCACAAAAAAATATCTGGGCTCTTTTCAAACAATGGCTATTAAAAGCAGGTTTATTTTTGTTTTGTTTTGTTTCTCAGACTGAGTATGGTATAAAACATAACTGTTATAGTTTACTATAATGCCAATATGGCTGAATACAGGAAAACAGCTCCACAGCTGAAAGGGGAGTAAAACTGCACACTCCAAGGAAATATATTTTGACTTTTTATATATTTATATATATACACACAAACACACACATACCTGCACACGTACATTCACCCAATTTTAAAAAAAAATAGCAAAGCATAAAGAAAACAACATAGTGGCATTAAGAGCAAGTGGTGTGCATTCATATAGTCATCGGTGAATAGCTGACTCCTGGAGCAGTAAATGGATTCTTCCAGCATGTCTAAAAGGACTGGAAGCTGGGATGACTTTAAAAAAAAAAAACATGGCAGGGGGAGAACCCGATGATAAGGCTATTTCCCCTTGTTTCAGAAGCAGCACTGCCTCTACCAAAGCAGCCTGTCTTTACCAGTCATCTCCCAGCATTGCCATCAGCCAGTGGTTAGTCTGATACTCTTCCACCTCTGGTAAGAACGCGAGGGATTAAAATACCTTCTTCCATTTATAAAAGTGCATCTAAAACACTCCAAATTAATACTGCCAAAACTGAGAGGAGGCGAAGAGTCTGTGGTAAGGCGGGAGCATCACCTGCATAGTTCTTTGTCTCCCTGATAGAAAGTGGCTTTGAATTCATGGACTGAATGTAAAAGGAGAAAAGGGAAAAAAAAGGGTGCCTCTGGGATGGATATCCATTCAGGGCCTTTTTGTCTGTTCTTTGTAACTAACTAAATGTGTGCTTATTTATAGCAAGTGTTAGCTTTGTACTCTCCAAAGCTGAATACTGATACGTTCATCTCCACGTAGCTGGTCTCTGCAATGGTCCTTCAAGGCCACCTCTTGGGTGTTGGGCTGATCCACCCTCAAAGGGTAATTTTGCTGTTTCTGTTGCTCCAGCAGCCCTTCCTGTTGGTCCTGGGAAGAGTCAAGCTGGAGCGGTTTCTCAGTTTCACTTGCCCGTCGAGGGAGTTTTTCTTCCGCAGGACAAAGTCAAAGTTCACCTGGCTGTTCATGGCATAAAAGACGTTTGCGCTATCTGGGATGACCAGTTCTGGAAAGAGCAGAAAAAAAAATTGTGACAAATGGTGGATAGACTCCTACCTCATATTCATGTCATCAGGATAGTTTGGGCAACCGTTAAGGATGCAGCTCTTCAGAGGAGGTTTCCTTCTTCTTTGAAGGACAGAAAAACAATAGAGCTGTCCAAAATTTTCTACCAGGGCATGCTCCAAAACTTGCAAATGAGCAAAGCACCCCAGTCTACCCATCCTCCAAGCGCTGAAACAGCCACATCTTCTGAATGTTTGGCGTACTGTAGCTGTTTTGTGAGAAGGTCCATCTGCCTCCAGGAGAAGGTCCACATGGGCCATACTTCTTTTATGTGCATAAACATATGCACTCAGTCACAGAAGTCCTTTGATATAGCCTCACCAACTCTTCCAGAGAGTGCAACTTGTCTAATACTTTGATGTTTGTTTGGGGGAGGGTTCGCTTTCAGCAACATACTTTGGAAAGTTTCCATCAGTTCTAAAATTAATCTACCCAAAAACTTCTGCTTATGGAGCTAGTGATACACTGGAGTGGACCTGGAGATACATATCTGTGGGGTGAGCTTCTGCTTTCCCTTAACATTCAAAGAGCTACCAGGGAACAGAAGTTCAGCTGCTGATTATTCACCTCCCTTTCATCTTTCTCTAGGCTAGAGTTGGCAACATTTTTTGTGGTTGCTGGCTTTACAGCTTCACCATCATTATTTCGGTGGCCTTTGAACGTTATGCTATGCAGCAGCATGGTGATGTCACCAGACATTTTCTTTCTTTGTTAGATTTATATCCCAGCTTTCCCCTCCCAGGAAGAAAACATGCCTTCCTCTATTTTTTTTCTCATCAACAACAACCTTGTGAGGTAAACAGAGCTGAGACCATGGAAAGGGAAAAGGTTGAACAGCGGTCCCAATTTGTAACTTTTTTTGTGTCTTTTTCACAATCTTCTCAGCTTATCAAAGTAGTCAGGGTAGCACCTGTTCATGAGGTAGTGTGTGTGACAACAGCTAGGTTCTTACAAATTTGAAGGTATATGTTTCTGTGAGCTGCAGCTCATCATGTCATCAGATGCATCACTTCAACAAATTCAGCTCACAAAAGCATAAGCCTTTTAATAAAATATATTAGTAGGAAAATATGCTACTAGCCACCTGATTTTGGCTACCATAGATTAATTTGTATATAATGAAAAGATCCAGCTTCTTAAGCTGCTCTTATCTGTGTGTCTTCTATCTCATATCTGTTTCTTTAGAACTCTTCACAGAAGATAAAAGAAAGACAGGTTTTCCTCTAAAGGGAAATATTCATTTCATCAAGAGTATTAACAGAAGTTATTAACAGAAATAAAAGTTGATCTATCTATCTATCTATCTATCTATCTATCTATCTATCTATCTATCTATCTATCTATCTATCTATCTATCCATCCA
>JANHFL010004381.1:0-12188 GCA_032468155.1 Oxyrhabdium leporinum
ATTTATTTATTTATTGATCTAATTTATATACCGCCCCATTCCGAAGACTCGGGGCGGTTCACAACAACTATTTAAAAGAGTGTAACAAATTACTTTAAAACTTTAAAAACCCTTTAAAAACCCCTCAGTCAGGAAAGGCTTTCCTGTGTTTTCAGCAGTTGTGTTGGAGTGAGCAGCAAAGGAATTTCCTCAGCTAAGATTTCTTTCTTGGACACATGCTTTGGAAGCCATAAGACAGAGGTCCTCAAACTATGACCCGCAGGTCAGATACAGCCCACCGAAGACATTAATCCGGCCCATGCAGGACTACAAGGCTGCCCCACCCACATCACCCCACCCACCTGCTTGCCCCACCCTTTGACCGAGCGCAGGACTTACCTTCGCGAGCCATGCGGGCTGGAACTAGAAGGTAAGGCCAAAATTTTTAGCCAGCAGAGTGCTACTGGAGGCGGGGAAGGCCAAAAATGGACCTGTTTTTGGCCGGCAGAGTGCTTCTGGAGGCGAGGGGGGTCAAAAATGGGGCACGTGAGCACCCCGGGAGGCCAAAAATGGGAGAAGAGGGAGGGAAGTGATGGAAACTACAGGTTGTGGATGGAGTCAGTGTAAACGAGAAAACACTGGGGCTGCAGATAGCGCATCCATTGTGAAGGCACAAAGGACATTTGAGAGGATACTTACACCTCTCTTAGAATCTCTCATCAGTCTGGTTCTCAGGAGGTCTCCTGGACACCTAATTTGGGGTTTACAGCATAATTTGTAGCTTCTTTCTAAAATTGCTATGTTGATCAGTTTGCAACTGGTTGGTTTCCTTACCCAGTGTGCTTGTATTTGCATTTTCTTTCATCGTTTTAGCATAATACAATAATGCAAATGATAATGGAATGTAATTCACTTGGCCATCTTTTTGCTTTTATTTCAATTCTCATTGCAAAAGTGTTGGAATCTTGTTAGAGCATGCTGCAACTTAGTGATAGAAAGGCTCTTTTAGCAGAAGGGACCCAGCGTCGCTTTGCTGCACACTTCCCAGTTTTCAAATGTCTGCTGAGCTGGAAGTGATGCTGTATCTTTCTGTGTGACTGCAGGTGACCCTGAGAGTGTCACACGGCCTCCTCATAAAGTATGAATGACCAGGAGACCTCTTAAGATATTTTCTGTTGCTCAGCATGACAAAGGGGCAGTGGCCTGGATTTAACATTATTTGCATGAAGAGGTCCTGGGAAATAAAGAATGCCCAACATTTCTTTCACCCTTATTGTTCTCGTTATCCTTTTAGCAAAAAAAGGCAGGGTAGTGTGTACCAGCCAGTAGATTTTTTTCTCCTTTTAACCTACTTAATGAGAGAGGAGAAAACAAGCTATTTTCCATGATAATAATAAATATATATTGTACACTACCTTATTTATTTAAATAAATATTTATATCTCATGTATTTAATTGTACATAATATTTATTTAGGAATAAAGTACAGACTAAACCCCAAATATATATTTTTAAAGAAAGTGTCATTTCCTATTGCTACCTTCTTAATGCCAACTCATCCTCTATGCACTCTACATGATCCCTTACTTCTTTCTGTTTCCCACTGGCTCCCCCTGATTCACAGTCTGGGGCAGCTTTTGAGGGGGGCAGGGTATTAAGCCAACTCTCGGCATTTAAACCTTGCTTCCTGTGGTCCTGCTGCATTCCAGCTTGCACAACCCGTGACAATTTCTTTTTTCTTGCAGCTTCTCAGAAAAAAAATCCTGAGAGGTAAAAGGGGAGTTGAAGGAAAGTTCCATTTAAAAGAACCAGAGATTTTCCTCTAATCTTGATGAGCTATGTATGTATGTCTTTCAGGCTGAGCAAAAAAAACCCACCAAACCCTGAAATTTGACCTTTCTTAGCTTGCTGCTTTTAAAGAAACAGAACAGCAGGCAATTGGTGAGGTTGTTGAGGAATAGATGGCAAAATATACGGTTGAGGCAGCAATGAAACCAGAAGGGTGGATTTTCTGATCCTGCCTATGAAAGTGAGTGGTGTTTTAATCCTGTCCTGAACTGCTCTTGGCAATTCTTTTCAGAATTAGGAGAGGCTGGACGTAACCTTTCTCATTAGAAATATGTAGCCTTTTAGGGACAATGTTGCAGCTTTGAATAATACTAACACATGGATTGAACTCTTTGCTCTTGGGCTATGAACAAAAATAGTAAACTTGGGACCAGTTAGAACTCAAACATACCAATAAGGAAAACATAAAGAAATAAATCACTGTATTTTTTGTTTTCTAACCAAGTTGAGCAGGATATCTTGATTTACTGTAGTTTCCCCAGTTTTATTGCAGTAGAGATGTTGTGTATTCCTAGCTGAGAACAGTCAGCAGTTACAGTTAAATAAATTAGTTTGATCAAAATGTTCTCATGCTGGGAAATTGAGTTTGTGGCTTTGTTGTGCTGGCCAACTCTTTACCCATATTTGTATACAGTACTAGGCAAGTCAAGGTCTGCTCTTGTAAGAGCTCAATTATGTTAAGATCCTTTGGGCAGGGCAGGCAGATGAGAATGCAGGGCAAACAGGAAAACTAAAAGGGAAATTCACAGTACAGTAGCTCCTATATGACTGTAGAATTTATGGCCCTAGGACCCACCTCCTGGCTCTCACAAGGTTTTGAAGGTCCTTTCTGTGAAGTTCAGTCTTAAGGCCATCATACCAGTCTGGTCTAGCCCTAGCTCTTGTAGGGTTCAATATCTGGGAGAAAGTTTAGAAGGATACTCTCTGCCCTGCCATTAATGTATTTTCTATCTCTTTGCTGCCACTTGGTAGCTAATAGCCCTAAGTAGTTCCACTGTTGCATGTGGCACTTCAAAGATGGTGACATGTTCAAAATCACTTGGAAGATAGCAAGCAGGCCATCTTTAGAATGCAAGGATACTTCTAAACAGATGACTCCCAGAATACCACTGCTGGACAGACAGATATTGCAGCCATTTGGCCTTGACACCATGTGTGCATTTGTGTTTGAAGAAAATACTGTAATATGGAAATGGTGGAAAAAATGCATAGGAGGGTTACAAAGTGAAAAATACCTTATTAGGTTCCTCAACCCCCACCCTCTGTCCCCCAGGAAAATTCTGTGAGACAAGAGAATTGTACAGTACAATAAAATCCTTTGTGCAATCAGTTTCATGCTGACTGTAAAGAGTGTTTTTCTTTTCAAGTCCATTGGTGAGTGCTAACACACCAACATTCTTTCTGTGTCAGCACCATCTCATGTATATTTTGTTGGGAGGAGAAGCAGCGAAAGGCAGGGGGAGAGAGTTGAAGGAAATGAGAGAAGGCCTTTTTTGCTCCAGCTCCAATCAAACATTTTCATGTTTTAGAAAACCTGTGTGTCTGTGTAGAGAGGCCAGTGAATCAATTAACATTAATTCAGCTGGTATCAATTTGCTCTAGGCTGTATGATTTTTGGGGGAAAAAAGTACTTCACCTAGGAAGTCTGCTGGTCAGAGAACATTGAGTGCCATTGTCTTCTTGGGATCTTCTGTTGAGAAAACAGGTGTAGCATTTGTGGAGCATTTGTTAGTGGCTACAGCCCTTTGTTTCCCACTTTGCGAAACCGACTACTGTAATTGGCTGCACGGCTCTTCCTCCGGCCAACACAGCAGAGACAGGCGGAATTGCTTATGTTGTACAGAGCCAACTTGAATGAATCTCTGGCTGGACCAAGTTATGTTTTTGGTAAGCTCTCGTCCGTCTTGAGGATTGGAAGGTAAGATCTGGACCTTCAGCTATGGGCATTATGGAATGTGTTTTCCTCTGATCTGTGGTTTAGTAAGAGGTCTCTTTCATTTCATTTGTTTTTAAAAGTCTCCTTGAAGGTACTGTGAGAAGTGGAATGAAATTGAAAGAGAAATGAACAGTTTGCAGGCAAAGGGAAATGAAGTGTTACTCTTTTAGGTGCAGTAAATACAGAAAGAAAAGGGAGTCTTAGAGGAAGGTCAGAGGTTTCCTTAATTAAGGCTGAAGTTTCTTTTTTTTTTTTTTTTGCTTTGTAGGCTTTGGCCTTGACTTTCTTAAAGTCTCTCTTGTTTTACCTTACTGTAAAATGGTCCCTTTGGATGATTGCATCCTGCCTGTTTTCAGCAGCAGGTAGTTTCTTTCAGGCTTACTAGTTACTACATTTTTTATTAGGATTTTTTCTCCTTAGGTAATAGAGCATTTTGAAAAAATAAAATCTCCCCAAACCATCATTTTTCCCACATGACAGCTGGTAAGTTAAACCTTGCTGAAATACAGATTGCCAGACTAAATTAATTTGAGAGAGTTCCTGTTTTTTGACCCAAATAACTGAATCTGTTAGCAGCATATTATCATTCCTTCCTTTAGCAGAATTTAGCCTGTTTCATCAGTCATTTCTCCAGGGGTCTGAGCTAAGAGCTTCTTTGAAATAAACAGGATCTTTTTCAATATGAATTTGTCTTTTAGGTTAGTTCCTAAGTAAAACAACAGCAAAAGCCAGGACTAGTTCACACTGTAGGAGTAGATCCCCAGGAAATTAACACGTACATGAGGAAGTCACAGAGCCCTACCCTTGTGTCCTATGGCAATGGCCTAAGCACCAGTTCCTGAGGGGGAAACATTTTCTTGGTCAGCCAGCATGGGAAGTTAGTATGTTTTCACAAAGTTCCTTCATCTATGGAGGAGGCTGATTTGGAACTCTTCTGGTACTTTGTAAGCCAATAGGCAGATGAGTTCTCGTCCCCCAGAGAGGGAGAAGTCTTGCAGTTGCTGATTACAGCAGAATAAAGGGATGGCTTAGAGGAGCAAATGTTTGCAGGCAGTTGCTGAGGAGGAGCTGTTTGTAAAGTGAAATGAAGCCTTTTAATGACACCTGAGCAAGATTTCTCTTCCACCCATCCCCTTTCTCTGCTCAGTTACCTCTTCCCTCACCTCATCTCTGTACATGTTTGTCCGCTGAGAGTAATTGCATAAAAAAAGATATATGGCACCAAGCTGTCTCTAACTAAAGCTTTAAGGTAATGTGATTGGGGAAGGTGGGGGGTGGGAAGATCTTCAGATTTATGGCAGTGAACCTAATACACTTGTTTTTACTACTCATGGGGTAGCAATTTGTATTATGATTGCAAGACATCTACAAAAGGTCTATAAAGAATAGGTGCAGGGACTAGAGTATGTTGAATTATAACAAATAAGTCAAGAAAGGGTTATGATTTGTTTAGTTATTACCAAAGTTACAGGAAGGGCAATAAAGCAGAAACTGAGATGGTAGATATCTAGACACCTAATATAAACCCTTCGAGGCTGGGGTGTCTGCAAGGGGACTCGGGGCTTTTATTGCCTGGTCATGGATGTCATCTGGAGTCCTTGGAATGGGGCGGTATATAAATCTAATAAATTATTATTATTATTATCTTGTATCTTTTGACTACCATTATCCCCTCCTCACGTTTTATCAATCTCCTTTAACCTTGTACCTAAAATAATTTATTAGCAGGCAGCACTGACTGGAATACACCAGCAATACTGTATATTGATTGAACAAAGTGAATATCCCTTCTCTAGATGGCCTGCAGTTGTAAAGCTTTGACAAAACCTTTTCCTGGGAATGGAAGCAGGAGCTGCCAGTTAAAGAACTGCATCTCTCCTCTTTCCCATCTGGGAGTTCATTGTTTTTTGCTCCTATGGAGGCACCAAGAAGAAATGTATCCATTGTTTTTATCCCTGCAGCCTTTTCAATCCTAGACTGGTAAAAAAAATCTTCTGGAAATTTCAGATTTAGGCTGCTTCAGAGGCATCTTGCATTGAACCAAACAGCCCAATTTGGGAATCCTCCCAATCTAATAATGCATATAATATTATGATATTATATAGCATAGTTGGAATTGGGTAGGTTTCCAGATTGCAAAATAAATTATTTGTCATTGCAGTATTGACATCAGGACTGAATAACTAATGCAGATGAATCTCCTCAGTTTGAGACAGTAAGGTAGTATAGCTTGTCTTAGGCTGCTCTGAGCTCCTCCATGGTGATGAGGTCTAGAATAGGGTTTTTTTTAATATTATGAGCATCGAGTTATGACAATCAAATAAATGGCTGGAATGAAAATAAAATAAAACTTACTTTAAAAAAAATAAAAATAAATGGCTGGTGTTGGGAAAATAACTTGCTTTGGTCTTCCTTGGATTCATTCCGAGTAACCACAGAACAATTCTTCATAGTGATTTTTGTGTGTTTAATTCTTTGAGAGTTTGATAAACTAACATGAAACAAAAGGCAGCCTGTTGAGTGTTTTGGCTTAGGATGAACTAAGTTCAGAATTTTATTATTTTTCTTCTTTGTGCAAGGGAAAATCCTAATAAAGCCTCATCTTTCTTTGCATTTCTACCAAGTGGAAAAGGCACTTTATTAGGATGTTGGAGTTAGGATACATTTTCCTGCTTTCTGTCAACAGTATAGCAGTTTTTGAGTTTCAGTGGTTTGTTATGGGGTGGGACAGTATATTATGAAAGGGTGAGTGACTGTAATGTCCATAATTTCTGCTTCTGACAGAATATTGGTTTTGTAACACTTTGTGCAAGCAAGAAATATTTCTCTTTCCCCCCAAAATATTTCTGTTCTCTAAGACCACCCTGATCTGGTAATAACTGAAGATTTCATAAAACCAGTTTGGGATTCAGGTTTTAGGCACAGTTTGTAGAAGGTCCATGTTTTCTTTCTTTTTTCTACTTTGGATTTGATCAAGACTTTGGAATGCTGTCTTACAGAGAAATTTCTTTTCTCCTGCTGAACTCTACAATACATACCAATGTAACCTGCCATATACAATCACTGGTTACCATCGGGTTGCAAAAAGCATGCAAAGAGCATCTGGGTTGCAAAAGCATGGATGTTCACCAGAGGGCTATAGAGAGCTAAATTTGTATCTCTGTTTCCATGTAGGGTTTGTCTGATTTTTGCAACCCAAATATGATAGCTGTGTTTGGAAGAGTGTGGTTGCATGGCTTAGCCTGTTATATATAAAATCACTAGAGCGCTAGAAATTGCATTATATGTTTCTGTGTTTGCTCTCCCTTTTCATAATTATATTAAAAATCTATTTATATTTAAGTACTGTCTCCTATGAGCAGCATATATTTAGAAAGAAGCATCGCAAAGCCTCTCCAATTACTGTATGTAAAATATTCAAATTGAAGCAAAAAGCAAGAGAAAGCAAAATAGTGCTGAGAAGCTTGGAGCCTTCTGAAGAGGCAGATTTATGCTCCATGTTATAATAGATTAGAGGCTGCTGAACTGATCTGGCAGATTCAGTCATGCCCATCAGAGCCTCTTGCCCAGGTTTGACTGCTTTATGGAGAGAGAGCCTTATTAGCTATAAGGCTTTCCTAGTCAGGCAAACTATTCCCAGAAATAATTCTCTTCTGCCTCTCATTCAAGGAAACACATCGCAACAACCTTTTGTTTTATCTCAGATTAATTTTCGCTGATTAGTGACATGTAACAACTAAAAATGGTTACTGACTAGTTTATATCATTTTTGGGAACAAGCGATTGCTTTCTGCATTAATAGATACACCAATCAAAAAGAGAGGCTTCTCCAGCATCAACATAATACACCAGCTTCCCACTGCACAACACCTGGCAGTCTCAAATACACACATGCACATAAACACAGGCCAGTGTATTCAGAAATGCACTTATATCCTTTAAGAAATAACAACTACCCGACACATTTTAAACTTGTCTAACATATTGTGCAAACCCACATTATCTATTCATTGGCGAGATTTGCATAATACAGTACAGTAGATTAGAATGGAGTAAAGCTAGTATGATTCCGAGTGTTTGGGGAATTCAGTCATTCTCTTAGATCTGGTTTACTGCTTGAATAGGATCATCAGGATATGTTTGTCTGGGTTAGCATATTATGTAAACATAACGTTTTGCCATCTTAAATTAGGCTGAAAGTATGATGTTTGAACCTTTGTTCATTGTTTTGCATGTAATGCCTGATACATAGTTCTTGCACTTCTCTGATCATTCTGCTATATTTACATCTATAGTAGAAAACAAAATGCATCTCATTGCCAAGTGTTTTTATTACATGCTTATGTATGAACCAAAATTGAAAATTTATTCCACTTTTATGATTGCAAATATAAACATGGTTATGAAGATTACAAGAACGTAATCTCACCCCAGGGTGTTTTATCTCTTTCTCGGTTCTTCAGCTTTATGCTACTTTAAAAGGAGATCCATTTTTATTATAGACATGTGAAGAATATACGTGGACTATTCTGTCAAATTTTTCAGAAAATAGTAAACATGTTTATATTTTTTGTTCATTTTTCCTGCCATTGCAAATACAATGTAAAAGGTGATAGGATGACTGACAAACATTAACGTTACCAAATATATATTACACAACATTATTTGGAGCATATTGAACTCCTGCTACTAGACTTTAGCAGATGTCTAACGAAGCACACAGCCTAGGACAATCATGCAGAACAGCCACAGATCTTGCTGAACTCAGTAGTTAGAAGCTATGTCCCACAAAAACAGTCATGAAAGATGCTCAAGTTGTAGTTCAGCAACTTCTGGAGAGCTACACATTCCCTCCGTCTGGTACATGTGACAATTAGCAATAGCACTTAGACTTATACGCCATCCCGTAGTACTTTACATCACTCTGTGGGCGGTTTACAGTGTCAGCCTATTGCCCCCAACAATCTGAGTCCTCATTTTACCGACCTCGGAAGGATGGAAAGCTGAGTCAACTTTGAGCCAGTCAGGATCGAACTGCTGGCAGTCAGCAAACTTAACTTGTATTACTGCATTTAATTATTGAGCTCTTAAACTTAAAACTAGCAGTGGCTTTTTTTTGGCAAATGTACTCAATGACCCATTTATGTAAATTATTTAACACACACATAAGAATGAAACGATCATACTGGAAATTCACTTCTAAACAGCACTGGAGAATATAATTAGTTCAATGAACATGGTTGTAGGCAATAGCAATGGAGTAGCAATTATTTTACAGAGAGAAGAGCCGTGTGGTTAGCAATCCCACCTCTGGCTCATAGACAGAAATATGACGTCTAATCTCAGACATTAAAAACAGATGTAGGAAGAAAAGTTTTCTGCTGTGGTAAGAAGGTATGTATGCATACACACACACACACACAATGCAATAACTCTGATTGAGTGACTTTGTGGATCAAAGCGAAAAAGTGTCCAAGAGGATGTGGCCAAAATGAACTTTATCCAGCTTTGATTGATATGCAAGTTATAGCTCTACCTGGATGTAGAGATGTTGGCAATAGTAATTTATGCCCCCACCCCTGTGTGTGGTTAGGGTTAGGGTTAGGTGTGCTGAATATGGAGCTGCTTTTGAAGATGACTGGTATGGAATGTTGGCAGTTAGACATCATCACTGCAGAATTAGCCTTTTCTATGGTGGCTGTGTTGATTACCAGTGGACTTCCAGGCCCAGCTTAATGCTTTAGAGCAGGGGTATCAAATCAAGGCCCAGGGGCTGGATCCGGCCCGCGGGGTGCTTAGATCTGGCCCGCGGGGCCACGCTGGAAACAGCAAAGGACCAGCCTATGGTGCCTCTGCCAGCGAAAATGGAGCTTGGGAAGGCTGCGGTAGGCTGTTGCAGCTGAAAACGGAGCTCAGGAGGCCATGTTAGCTGGCAGAGCGCTTGGGCCGCCACAGGCACCCCTGACACAAGTGACATCGAGCTGGCCACACCCACCCTGGCCCCCCGAGGTCAAACACAACCCTGATGCGGCCCTCAATGAAATCGAGTTTGACACCCCTGCTTTAGAGGTTAATGGGAACAAGGATGGCATTGTTTAATTTATTTGTTCTTGTTTTATTGCTGTGATTATATTTTAAAACTGCTCTTGAGATTCTTGTATATTGAGACAGAATGGTATTAAACTATAAATACATAAATAAATGCCCTACTGTTGCAATGTGCAGGGTTTTTTTACCAGGATGCTTCTGAGACCTGATATTGTAGATAGTATATCAGGGAAGAGACGCAGTTTGGTGTAGTAAGGCACCAGGCTTAAAACCAGGAGACTGAGTTCTACTCCTGCCTTAGACAGGAAGTCAGATGGCTGATTGTGAGCAACTCACTTTCTCTTAGCTTTAGAAAGGAGGCAAAGACAAACCACTTCTGAAAAACCTCTGTCAAGACAAGACTTCTGCCGCATGCCAGAAGTCAAGGCTGAGTTAAAGACACACATACACCCCAACAAATCTGGGAGAAGAAAGACATATTTCTGGCATTAAATAGGATGTTTCCTAATGACAAATGTAACCTAATGCTAGTAGCCCCTACCTTTAAAGCTGACTGCAAAGAAGCCCATTCAGGGCATAGAAAGAGAGAGGAACTATGTCTGTATAAGTAGGAAGATGAATGTAGTAAGAAGCAGCGGGAACAACAGCACTGTCTTCATACATTCCCTATTTTGCTCGCTATGTTTTGGGTACTAATTAAAATATTTATTGGCTATACACCTAGTACATCCAAGGGACGTAAATAAGAGATAAATTAGTTTTGGTCAAAACAGCAAAACAGCAACAGGCCCATGCAGCAACCATACTGCTTCCAGTCATAATAAAGCTTTGAAGGCATTATTATTGTATATATTATTAACCAAAAAGGAAGAAAGAATGTGCAATGGCAAGTTGCAGATGGCCCTTGTGTACCTGCCTCTTAGGTGCTCTTGTACTTTGTGGGGTGGGAAGGGCGAAGAAGCAGAGGTGCCCCATTCTCTTAACAGTG
This sequence comes from Oxyrhabdium leporinum, assembly GCA_032468155.1. Classification (NCBI taxonomy): domain Eukaryota; kingdom Metazoa; phylum Chordata; class Lepidosauria; order Squamata; family Cyclocoridae; genus Oxyrhabdium; species Oxyrhabdium leporinum. Next base: position 10,800 of record JANHFL010004381.1, read on the forward strand.
TGCATGGTGGAACCTGGCACCATTAGCAGACTCAGAGCAGGACTCAACATGTTCATGGAGCGTAATGACGAACACAGTCAAGGGGGAATGAGGTTTAAAAAGGAAAGAGCATCGAGGCAGTTTCTGAGACTTGCTGAATCTGTCCCTGGAGCTTCTTCCGGTAAGTTTTATTTGTAATTAAGTTTTCTTCTGCCTCACTTATGCTGTGCTGAAATATTATCTCTTCTGCTTATCTCTTCTCCGTCCCCTCAAGAGCTGAGATGAAATAATAGTTGCATTCCTGTTTATAAATTACTAAACTTAAGCTTTATGAGTTTAATGTTTAATTTCTGCCTGCAGCTCCAACTGTACTGTCAGTAAAGGTGGCAATCAGACTGTCTCCCTTCATTTTCTATGCCTCTTGGATACTTTGTGTGTCAACCTGGCAGGTTTTTTTAACCCATGGGTTAAAGTATACCCATATCTGTTTTAGTTATTCCAGAGTGTTTTTTCTAGTACTTATTCTATCTTCAGCACATAACTATGTATTAAAACAGCAATGTCTTCAGCAGGAGAGCACAAATAACTTTTGCTCAAAGATCAGTTTTGTTGGCCTCACCTGGATCTACAGAATTAAATGCTAATCTGAATCAAGGAAGGAGGGAAGATGGGGCCTTATTTACTCTTTCCTACAGTCATTTAGCAGAGAAAGCAATAAGAGGACCTCCTTGCTGTATATACTTACTGCTCTCTTGCTTCTGAACGTGGATGAATTAGATTTGACTAAGGTTTATTGGTTGCTTTTATAGGGCAGGTAATGCTCCATGTTGATGTGGTGTAGTTGTGTGTTGCTTTATTTCATAAACACAAGGCTTTTGGTTGGCACTGATTTCAAAGTAAAGTTAATACTGTTCTGATAACATTCACAGTTCTCAACTGGTAGATTTTGGAGAGAACATAGTCTTAAAGGGAAGAAATCTACCAAACTGAAGCCATGGAGATTCTGAAAGATTGCATGAGGCACTTTTATATTTGGAGTACAGTAAAATCTTCTTTTAACAGCATACCTTGGTTATTCAGGAAAATCAGTTGAATTGAAGAGTAACACTATATAAACGTCATTTGATACATAAAATATAAATAAGATATTGTGTGTATGTGTATATATAAACACACAATATACATATACATATACACAGGGGTGGGCTTCAAATTTTTTAGCAACAGGTTCTTTGCCCTAATGACTGGCTGGTTGGTCATGAGACTGGCTGGGCGTGGCCTATTCAACACTGCTTTTGCCCTAATTACTTGAATAGTAAAATGTTTGAGACCGTTTTATTATCTAATGATACTGATTTCTCTGCAAAATAACTAAAATGCCATCAACTTAATTACATTCAGGAATGAAAA
>JANHFL010004381.1:12288-24079 GCA_032468155.1 Oxyrhabdium leporinum
GGGTTGGGCGGAGAGGGGTGGGGCCAGCCAGGAGTGGGATTTGGGGGTTTGCTGAACTCTGCAGCCTTAGCAAAGGGTTCACCCGAACCCCCATGAACCCCCACCAGCCCACCCCTGCATATAAGTGTACATGTACACAGGGGTGGGCTGCTAGGGGTTCGCGGGGGTTCGGGAGGTATCATTTGTATAAGGATGACTTTTTTTTCAACTGGGTAATTATACTATTATACAAAGAACAGAAAACACAACAGAGGGTTTGGCCCACTGAATGCATGTCTACTGTCTTAAGTCCAATAAAACGAGCCTTCACTGTGTGGCTGTGCTGTCTTGCTCCATGAAAATGAGTACTGCATAAAACTCAAAAAGAACCCAGCAGGACAAGCAATATTTTGCACAGATGTGAAAGAAATTAATCAAAAACAGTACAGTATTTGCTGACATTGTTTACATCTATGTCCCATTGGCAAAAAATCAGTGTGGTTAAAGCCAAATTACCTCTTCACATTCCAATATCATAAAATTGGCACATCCAGTGGTGATTCTCCAGCTCTGTGAGATAAATTGGACTGGGAGGTAGTTACTGGTTGAAAGTCAGTAAACTTCTGTGAGGGACCAAGAATCCTTAAAATTTCTCCCAAATTGTTCTTGCCACTGACAAAGTAGGACCATTGAATGGGGTCTTCAGAGATGAATAATCCATGGAAATGTTGCCCCCTGCACACAACCGGTTTTTAAAATGTAAATAATTTTGAAGAGCATTGCATCGAACACTTCGATTCTTCCAGTTGCATTGCCTCAGCTTCTTTGTAATATAATTTGGTTGGAAACTAGATTTGATGGCTGTAAAGATTTCTTGCTGTTAATAAGAAAACTACTTTTATTATTCTATCTAGTTTTATTATTTTACATTGCTCATGCTATATTTTAGCAGAGCTGCCCAGGAATTTGTGTTATGTCAGATGTGATCCTGAAAAGTAACATGCGCTATAAGAAGCCTAGTAGGGAGCCTATATTTGAATGTATAAGATGCCCATCTCCAATGGACTATTAAGCAGCGTTAAGATGGAGAAGGACCAGGAGCCATTTTCTCAACCTGCCACTACTCTCCTCTTAGTTCCTCCCATCTGATGTTGCGCTCCTGAGTTATTATTGCAGTCCTGCCAGCTGCTATCCAAGCACCACCATCTTTCATCTGGCCCAAAGTCATCATTGCGGCTCCTTACATCTCTTTTTTGGTAGTTGAAAGTATACATTATTCAATAATTACTGGGCTGTTTCATCCTGGGAAGAGAAATGCCAATATCTGGAATAAAAACAGGATTATATGAGCATTTGAAGAAAAAAAATGTTTCTTCTTTTGCAAATTCCCTTGCCTAGAAATGTTCCTGGCCAAAGGAGCAATTCTGCACAGTTAGTGACAATTGGATTCTCTGGTGTGCCTGATGCACTTCTTCCACCGCTTTTAGTAGTGCAGTTCAACCATACATAACTGCAGTTGGCACTGCAATTATAGAGCATCGTGACACAAATACTGTCTGACAGGTCCAAGTAGAACATTACAGTTTCTTGAACAGTTTAACTATATAAACCTTTTAGGTGGAGGTAGATGATGTAGTTTGTATCCAGCATTGCTCTTAAATTAACTTTTCTAGACTTTTTATAGAATTAATAAACTATTTGTTTGGCAATAAGTACAGATGACAGAGGTCGAAGTTGTTTATGTTGGAGAAAAAATAAAGGTCCTTCAGATAATCACCTCCAAACAAAAAACAACAAAACAAAAAGAAAAACATTGAAATTTAGTTACACAAAGTGGTACAATTCTCTTCCTGCTTGGTCAGGAATACCCCTGCCCCTTCTCTCTACCAATGTGTTTATTCACACTCCAGCACAACAAACAGATCTCCATCCAGTTTGCCAGCGTGAACTTGCCTGACATTACCATCACTAGCAAGTTGGCTTCCTAGTCCTTCCAGAAGCTGTTGCTGTTATTTTGCAGGTGCGTTGTTTGCAGGTTGACAGGCTTAGTGGAAGATGACACTGGTGATAATCCTGGAAGCATTTGCAGTAGATGGGTTGCACTAACCAATCCAGCTCTGGTGCCAGAACTCTAACAGAGAGATTTGCTTATAAAAGGTCTTAATAGAATTTTCACCACACCCCTAACAATATGATGTGAATAACTGACTTATTTACTTGTTACCATGCCAAATCACACTGAGCTCCCCCCCCACCCCTTTTAATTTTTTCTGTGTGGTTGATTTAATTGTGTGTGTGTGTGTGTGTGTGTAAATGGTATAAGCTGTATTTCTGAAGCCACAAGCATAGGCATTCGCCAGAAGCTCCCTTTGGGCATTTCACATAACTTCTTAACCCATTAATACAATTTTTGTAGGTGGAAAAATGCTTAAATTTCTGAAATTGCAACCTACCACGTGAATTTTTCTCTTCTATTTCACACAGGCTGAGAATAGAAGAAATTTGTGCTACATTTTGTCAAGCAACCCTCCATGCTAGGGAAATATTGGTTCAGAACAAATCAAATAGCTTTATTATATATTATATAGTCTTTGACCAGCTTTTTCAGTGAAAAAAGAAATAGTTTGATACAACAATTCACTGTTGGAGAAAAAAGACAACAGAACAATAAACGGGTTATTAAAAGGGTTGATCTTATTAAAAGGGTTGATTCAGATCTCCTTAGCCATGAAGTTGATACTAAAGTTCAGTTACCTTTTCTCCACACAGCCTGTCTCCCAATATACTAATGAGAATATAATATAACATATGTCCAAGGGAGTGTACTTTGAATTGGTTGGAAAAGCTAAAATGCTGAATAAATTAATACATAAATCTTCATAAATAAACACAAATAGTAAGAGGTGTTGATTCTTAATTTAACTTTTTTTAAATTTATTCCAAGAATACATTCCTGGAAAGCACTAAATTATTATTCAAGGAGGTTTCAGCAGTACAGAAATTGTTTGTTTTTTTAAAAAAAAAAGTTTCAATTTTTAGTGACATCTCTATTCGCATTACTATACTTGCTTGGATTACAAAAATCCAGACAACCACAAGATGGCAACAGAGGGTTGAAGTTTGTAGTATCATTTGGAGGATTTGCAGCCCAGATTTAGTAAGTGCACTATGAGATCATATTAATGTGATTTCTATTAATATTACGAGCACAAGAAGTGCACCCTCTGATGTGTAAAAAAAATCTAGCTAAGAAACTGGCCCGGAGCACATCGATTGCAATGCACAGGTTTGAGATTTTTGATTGTGTGCTTTTTTTTGCAAAAGCTCCATGCTGGATGCTGATGTTGTCTTATGCCGCTTAGCTCCTCCCACTCTGGTGCGTTTGAGACAAGAAGGAACAAAAACTCCTTGGAGGAGGGGAGGGGAGGGGAGCCAAAATGCAGGAGAGGAAACAACCAGACAGAGCTGTGATTTAATTTTGTGGAAAGCCATACTGAAGCAAGGGCAGTTCAGACTGCAGAAGTAATTGGCTCGGCTGGCCCTGCGGTCCTTAATATTGAAAAAAGGATACGAGTCAAAAGTGGAATCTCACAAATGAAAAGCTGCCTTATTCTCTGAGGAGATAAGAGAGTTGCAGCCATGATGGAAGCTGTGGGCAGGGAGGCAAGAGCAGGAGCCAATTTACTTCTAAACGGATGAGACTAAATCACTCCTAAACTAGGGCTAGCGCTTGCAGACAACAGTGAGCAGTTGTGAGTCACTTTGCACATGCTCCGAAGAAACTCAGCTCTTGCATGCAAGGACTCAGGACTGGAATTAAAACATCTAGACTGGTTCTAAACACAAACAAATTCCACTGTGGCAGTCAAATAATGAAAAGGTGGCCTCTAGAAGAAAAATGTCTAAGGAGAAAGGAGTAATGTTAAAGAATACTGGTTTTGTCAAGGATTGTTGTTAGCATATATTTTAACGTTACTCTTAATTCTGTTTCAGAATTCTTTAGTTTGCATCACTTACTCTTTGGAGCCACTTCTGATTTGTTGCTGGATGTTCTTTTTAATGAATTATTTTTTAATGGAATGCACTTTGTAGCACGTATGTGGTTATGTTTGTCTTGTGCATGGATTGCCTCACTGCTCATCTGAGACAATCTGGATATAAATAAGTTTTCCTCCTCATTTTCTATTTGTGGTACAGACACTTTTTGTGTGCTTTAACCATCAGACTGAGCTGTTGGGTGGTGAAACACCTCTCTGACTCATCTAGCAATTTCCCCTATTTTCTGGAAGAGAAGTTGCTTGGCCAAGAATCAGCCACATGCATATATACCTTCTGGTGATACTCAGTTCCAACTCCTATCAGGTATAGATGAGATGAGATGATCTTAGATGCAGTCCAACAGTTTTGGAGACTACACATTGCGGCTCAAAAGCTAGCCTTTGCTAAACACCATTGCTCCACCTCAGGGATGTCGAACTTGCGGCTCGTGGGCCGAATGCGTCACGTGCTGGCCCTGCCCCCACCCGGTTTAGCGAAGGGGGAAAAAAGTCCTGATACGTCACGTGATGATGCTGTGACGATACACGTTTGACACTCCTGCTGTACCTCCTTGCTAGGCTCCATGGAAGCAGGGCTCTATTAGATCTGCACAGTGATTAACCTGTAAATGGAAAGCTCTTAAGGGACAAATTGGCCCTTAGTTTTCACTTTTTTGTTAGATCTTCAATTCCAATGAAGGCAATCGTTAAACTCGGTGCAGACATAAAACGACAGAAAAATTAGAACATATAAATCTGCTAATATTTAGTACATATAGGCAATACAAATATTAATAAATACTTTCTTTTCAGATCAATTAATTTTCAACACTAATGCCAGAATTTGTGGGCGTAAGTGGGCTTTACAGAGATTTCTTGTAACCTGATTTTGATATAAAATGTAACACAACATCTCTGTAACATTATGCCTTATATTTATTCTCATAGGAATGAATCTTAGGCGAAGTTCTTTAAAAAAATAAGATTTGCTGTTTTCTCCTACACTGTACTTCTGGTTTTCCCCTTGCCTATTTTTTCATTTGCATTCAGAACCTCCTTCCTCCTAGCCATTTACTTCCTCCCTCACAAGAGGTTATGGCAAAAGCCCATCTGCTTTTTCCATTGATCGCTGGCACTTCTGCAACTAATTATGACGTTGCACAAAGGCTGCACAATGCAGGTCCAGTACTCAAATAATAGAGAATTGACTGACCTTATCTGAACTTTCAAGGGAATCAAAAATATAATGGTCCCTCTTATTATTCAAATTTTGCAGTTCAGGCTCTTACCATGCTGGATTTCATTCTCCCTTATCTGACCACTAAACTATGTATGTACTACAGGTAGTCCTCTACTTACAACAGTTCATTTAGTGACCATTTAAAGTTACAACAGGTTTGAAAAAAAGGGACTTATGACCATTTTTCACGCTTATGACTGTTGCAGCATCTCCATGGTCAGGTTATCAAAATTCAAATTCTTGGGAACTGATTCATATTTTGACAGTTGCAGTATCCTAGGGTCACATGATCACCTATGACGTTCTGACAAGCAAACTCAATGGGGAAACTAGGTTCACTTAACAACCATGTTACTCAACTTCAGTGATTCACTTAACTGTGGCAAGAAAAGTCATAAAATGGGACAAAACGTACTTAACAAATGTTTCACTTAACAACAGAAATGTTGGGCTCAGTTGCAGTTGTAAGTCAAAGACTACCTGTTCCCCAAATAGGGATGTGATGCAGCCTTCATGCACTGGCCTCCTATTGCAATTTTAAATACTATGACAGTGAGCCATGGTGTAGTGGTTAAGATGCTGGCCTACAACCCAGTGTAGCTTTCAAGTGTAGCTTTTGGACCGATCACATATTAGTATAGTACAGTAATCAAGAATGACTAAAATTTATTAACAAAGGTCTGGAAAATTGAATCATGGCAACTGAATTTATTTTCTTGTTATTTCAAGATATTTTGCTGTGTTAATGAAACTAATGATTCTCAGTTTGTTTTTTATATTTTTTTAATTTTTTAAAAGAATATACATCCATATTGTGTGTGGACAGTGTTGATTCTGAGTATCATTCATATTTAATCCAAATTACAATAACAATATTGGTAATCTTTATCACATTTATCAAATTTAGGTAATCCTCATAATATTATTACAATAACCACAAAAAATGCCTAATGTCTGTAAACCTAATCTTTCTATTATTTTTGTTTATTTTATTAAAATATACGTTCTAATATTTCCCCTATCTAATTTTATTTCTGCCTCTATCAGCTTACAACAAGCTCCCTTAATGTTTAAAAGTCAATTCTTTCTATCCATCATCTCTTATTCTCTTTAGTGCTTCAATTTTTATCCATTTTTTTACTTGCGTCCCACACTCCTCATCTTTATCTCTATTTTTATCTATATCTTTCTTGTTCAGTCTAAGCATTTCTCCCAGTACAAACATATGCTGGCAATTCTCCCAAATGTCTGCCCATGTCTCAATCTCCTTATCAAAGATATCTTCCTGTCTATCCAATTGTTGATTTATCTGTTTTATTTTCTTCGATCTTTCTTCCTTTATTGGCTGGTTTGTCAGTCAGGATTTTAGGAGTCACTTTTCCTTTCATCAGTAGATGGCACTCTCGATTTACTTTTCAACATAGATCTCAGAAGTGCTTATTCTCGCAGCTTAAACAATTATCTTTTTAGACTCTCTTATCATGTTTTTTTAAATTTTCCTTGGGATTAATTTTTAAGTAGAAGAAGAATCATCTCACCCAGAAACAATCATTGTTCATTCTCTTTGCTCCTGCACTTTTTTAGGTGCTTCAGCTGTCCCAACTTCATGGCAGCCATGTTGACTGCCGCTGATCCTCGTCTTTGGATGAGGGAGATTTTCCAAGTCAGGGAGAAGAGATGCGCCTCTCCTCAACCTGCAAGGCGCCCCCCCCCTTTACTTGACCACCCCTACAGGGTGGCTATGGTTCCTTTTGGAGCCCTCCAGGGAGAGCTTGGAGTGGGGCCGCAGAGCTCGCGGTCCTCGCCTCCGATGCCACCGGAAGCACAGCCAGAAGTCAGATCTTCAATATAAGTTATTAACAGCTCCCATCTTTCAGAGATCGTATTAAATAAAAATATCATTGAGACTGTTCTTCTCCATCCAGATTTCCTACAGGCACTACTACCAGACTTTAACAGCTTTGCTTGGCTAGCCAAGGTTGACCTGTACAACTGAGTATCATTAGCATATCAATGATATCTGACCCCGAACTGAGGGGCAACCTTTCACAGAGGCCTCATGTAGATATTAAATAAGAGGAGCGAGGGCATTGAGTCCTGCAATACTCCAGAAATCAGGGGTTTTGGATTCAAATTCTTTCCCCCCCTTCCCAACACTCACCAAAACTTTCAAGAGAAAGGAGGAGAACTACCATAACACTTTGCCTCCCATCCCTATCCTCTGCAGATAGTCAGAAAGGATACTACGCCTGATAATACTGAGCGAACAACTGAGCGAAGAAGGAGTGCCAGGATTGGTGCACCACTCCTATCCTGGCTCCACTCTGAGTCATCATGCCATATCAGTCCTAGGCCATGGCCTGAATCCTGACTGAAAAAAGTTCCAATAGTTGCTTCCCACAGGCTCTGTGTAACAGCAACCTGACCATCTTCTCAACAGTTTTACCTCAAAAGGAGAGATTGGGGATTGGATAAAAAATGTGTAGCATAATTAGATCTAGCAATGCACTCCTGAGAAGGGGGATACAATACAGGTAGTCCTCAACTTACAACCATTCGTTCAATGACCATTCAGAATTATGATGGCACTGGACAAATGGTGGATTTGGAGTTCCAGCTATTCCAACACTTCTCTGGTCATATGGTTGCAGTCTGGGCACTTGTCAAGCAGTTCACACTCACATATCTTTGCAATGCTTGCTGTGCCTTCCTTGCACTCTTCTTGCACTCTTCCCATTCCTTGTCACTCTCATGCAGCCTCCCCAACCCTTGCAGCCTCCCTTACCCTCACCACATCTTGCTCGCACCCTTGCACATCCCTGCATACCTTCCCTGTGCTTTTCACACACCGCATTGTGCCCTCTCCCATCCAGCAGCAGCCACTTGCCTGCCTGCTTGAAAGCCACTGTGGGCTTGCAATTTCCTGCCAGCATCACCACTGATTTGGTTCTGGGAAGCTGACAGGAAGTTGCCTCACTTAATGACCATGGGATTCAGTTAATAATGACTATGACAAGGATTGTCATCACTAAGTAAGGCACTCACATTTACATCTGCATCACTAAGAGATGGACATTCCAGTGCCAGTTGCCGGCATAAGTCAAGGACTACCTGTATTGCCTCTTTCAAGGCTCATGGAACCATTCTCCCTCCAAGGAAGTGGATTCTATCTTATGGATCCAATGCCATGTGACCTCCCTAATCTCACTAGCTAGGAGGGGTGAGGATCTAATAAAAGTAGCTGAGTTAGCATGTGGGAGTGCAGTTTACTCAAGAATAACAGGATCAAATTCTTCCCAAATAATCAGGCTGACTCTGCTCCATTTGCCCACAATCGCATATCTAACCCCACCCTCCCCCGCAATTCCTAGAACTCACACTGTCAGACTTCCCAATCAACCACTGCCCTTCCAGACACTGTCTTAAATGCACTTATGCAGCAATCTTAAGAGCAGCCCTATAAAATCCATAGTAATAAATTTTGCTCTAGCTTTTTTCCTCCTGTCTACAGAATGTACGTAACAAAACCCAGCAACAATAAATCATACGTCCCAAGGCAAAGAATATAACAATAATTTGAATTAAGGCAATAAGGATCCCAGAAGTAAAAAGCTCATCTAAAAGGCAATCTGAAGGCATGTTTGAGCAGTTGTCCTGCAAATTTTTAGGTGGACATAAATAAACTAGAAAGGAAGAACAACATTTCTTTTTGCCAGAGTGTATAGTTTTGATTCCAAGTTAGTAGCCTGTTCTTTTTTTTGCCAGGAATATGATTTTCCTTCTCTTTTGTATTGCTGTTTATGGTTTATTGCTGGAGGGGGAAGAACATGAGCATATGAACATATCTGAGACTCTTGGGTTTGGCCTCAGATGTACACTATGCCACAGAGTAACTCTCCTGCGGTTGAACTAATGTTGGCTTTCTATAAGAAATAAGGATTGGTGTTGTGCTTTGCCAGGAACACGGTGCTCTAACTGCTTCCAGCACATCTGAATCCATTTTGCTGGAAAGACTGGCTGTGTACAAGGTTGCAGTTGCTAATGCAAAACAAGCTGGGGAAAGTTCCAAAATGCGTCGCTATGAAAGAGGCCTCAAAGTAAGTCACCAAATATTTGCTGGGCTAAATGTATTAGATCTTTAGTGTTTATTAATAACATTAAGCTTGTGCTGGAAAGGACTTTCATGCCTTTCATGCCTAGTACTTTCCATTGTGAAAGTATTTCCATTGGAAGCCATCACTAATTATAATAATTTTGTTGTTTCGTTGCCTAGTAGTACGAGTAAGTCTATTTTTTAGTGCTAGCTGTGAGAGTGGCAAGTGAATGTTAGTTCTATACAGGATGCTAGACTACAGAAGTGATATGGTTAGCCATTGGGATCTTACCTGATTTAAGAATTAAAACCTCTACAAATCTTGGCAAGATGCAGAAGTTATAGAAAGACTTGGGTAAGGTTTACAAGTCTTGGAGGTTCTAACAAAGCTATAAATAGATGTGGCCAGAGGGAGGAACCCAAGATAAAGATGGAAGTTAGACAGATATGGAAAGTGTCACTTAAGCAGCTGATAAATGACATGAGAGATGCTTTTTTTCTAACTTCAGTGGTAGATAATCATTTTTTTCCCATGAGGATTTTATAATGCTACAGTCTTACCTGTCTTGAAGATCCTTTTGGAATGGGTAAAGGATGTGGTTTTTACAAACCATATCCTTTTGCTGGTGGCATACTCAATTTATGGATGAACCTGCAAGGTGCTGTTATTATATGAAGTCTTTTTCCCCAGACTCTAGAAAACCTATTGACCTCTGTAAGGAAAGGCAAAAAGATAGATGAAGATGAGATTCCTCCACCAGTAGCTACAGGAAAGAGTAGCAATTGCCCACAGGCTGCTTCTTTGAAGACCGCTCCAACCTCACAACCCTCCACACCAGAAGAAAGTGAAGTGTTAACCAATCACTTTACTCCAGAGCCACCAGCTGCAGCTCTTAAACAGTCACCATCTAAATCATCCCCTGGATCACAGCTGCCTCCCCAAGTTCCACCACCAAAACTTCCAAAGCCAAAGATTTCTCCAACAACTGGTCCACTACTCAATTCCTCAGAAACACCACTGGAAACATCTGCCCCAACAACATCTTCCCTTTCATCAGGTTAGTACTGAACAATATGACCCAGCTTAAGGTGATCAAGAGAGGAAAGGTATGATTTGTATTGAGAAATATGATTGTCTGCAGAGGAAACAGTCTAAAACTCAGCTTAGCTTTGATTCTGGATCCAGTACTGTTTTTAAGGAGTTGAGTATAAGGTAGTTCGAAGGACTAACTAAAATGCCACGAGAAACTGACAAGCTTTCTACCTGTCCAAAATCTCTATCATCTGAGTCAGCCCAAAAGCTAGGAAAGGTGACTTGAGATTTTACCGGTATCATGACTATGAGGTCTACCTGTCAGCCATCCCACTCAGTCATCTAGCAAAGAAAGTGATGGAGCCATGACACTATAGCAGATTCTCCAGGTTGGAAATTCCACACTGACATAATGAGTTATAGAGAAGAGCTTTTTAATAAGGCCAGGAGAAGGGAGATTTAGGTACAACCCTGTTGATGCTTATTCAGTCATGAAAACAAAATGAAGTATGTAAAGGTAAATTAGAATGAAGAACAATTACAGTAAGATGTTTTGCAAGACTTACAGACCTCAGGGGATTAATATCTATATTAGCGAAGTACTTGTAATAGCTATATAGGAGCTCTCTCTTTCTCTTATGTCTAACTATTACTTTACTTTTGGACCATTATTTGTATTAGGATCTTTTTTGTTAATGTTCAGCACCTTAATGTCTGACATTTGGATTTGATTTAATCTTCCTTGCATCATTTTGAATTGCCCGGAAACTAATTTAGCATTAATTTTGTGTATAACTAGGTTCTTCAGTTAGTTTCACCAGAATAAGTGTAGCCAAGATACAACATGCTTTTTGTTCATTGACTTAGTCTGATAACAGCAGCTGAAAGGATTAAAAAGGATAGAATCAAAGCAAGCTTTATTTCTTTTCTTCTCAGATCCCATGCATTTGATGTCTCGTGTTTGATAGAAACCGCTTAAAAAATCTGTTGCCAATCCTAATCCTTTGAAGTTGGGCCAGAGCATAAATCACAATAAAACCTTGCGCTAATATTTTCTTTTGGGAGTGCACAGCCGTAGCAGAACCACCAAGATCTGAAGAATAGCTTACGTACTCACGGCGTATTCTTAAGCCACTATTCCTCATGGCAAGTTGCTTTTGAAACAAAGATGATTTTTGAAAAGCATCTGACATATTTCATGATGACCTGCCAATCAAATGGGGTGGGAGTAGAGACATACAATTCTTGGAACAAATCAGTGAGGGTCTCTTACTCCCAGTTCATCAGATCACTTTGATAGAGAAGGTAGCATTATTATTATTATTATTATTATTATTTAAATTTATATACCGCCCCATTCCGAGGACTCGGGGCGGTTCACATAAAAAATATAAAAATATAAAAATCCT
>JANHFL010004381.1:24179-45963 GCA_032468155.1 Oxyrhabdium leporinum
ATTGTTCATTCTCTTCGCTCCTGCACTTTCTTAGGTGCTTTGGCTGTCCCCAGCTTCATGGCAGCCATGTTGACTGCCACCGTTCCTCGACTTCGGATGAGGGGGATTTTCCAAGTAAGGAGAAATGCGGCTCTCCTCAACCTGTAAGCTGCCCCCCTTTACTTCACCACCCCTACAGGGGTGGCTGTGGCTCCTTTTGGAGCCTTCCGACAGGAAGACTCAGAGTGGGGCTGCAGAGCTCACGGTCCTCTCCTCCGACGCCACTGGAAGCACAGCTGGAAGTCGAAACTAATGATTCTTGGTTTGACTGAGAATCTTTATCAACATATTTCTACACACTTTGGGGGAGTTTGAAGTGGGCTGTGGCTTGGGGGGTGGGGACCCCTGGACTAGAAGGATTCCAAGGTCTCCAACTCTGTTATTCTGTTAAACATATTTAAATACTATTGCTGATAATTGTACATGTATAATTCTGGTACCTAGTGTAAGAAACAGTATCATTGTTGATGCTGAATCTAATATATTCCTGTTTCTTTTGTGCTTTTATGTTCATGGCTATTACTGCTCCTCCTCTAATAACCTGAAGAACATTCTAGTTCTTACAACAGGCAGTTTGTGAATGCATTTGTTAGGAATTTGTAACATTCATATTTGCATAGTGAAGCTTTAAAGCACGAATGCTTAATCTGTTTTGCAGCCAGGGGCTACACTTTTTTCATTTAAAAAAAAAAAGCTTTTTGCCCTTCCTGACGCCTACTTGGAGTTTGCACCAGATCCTGACAAATGTGTGTGTGTGTGTGTGTGTAGAAAACTATGCATGCAAATATGCTTCATGTTTCTCTCAATAGCTTAAAAACTAGTTAGACTACCATTGTTTTCCCGATAAGGGCATTATGTAAAAATACATAGAGAGGAAATCTTATCAGAAACTTTTCTAACATTTTGAAAAATAACACCTAGTTCTTTTGTGTGTGTGTGTGTGTGTTAAGAACGCCCATTGGTTTAGCTTAACTGTCTTATTGTGTCTGTGTTCTATTGTGTTTGTGGCTGCCTGGTATTTCTACTTCCAATTTTGTCAGGTTATTTGAGCACATATGAGGGGCCTCTCCTGGGTTGCTTGCCAAACCATTAAGGATAATTTGAGTGACTATCATTGGGCAATGCCCCATGCTGTGTAGAGTTCTGTTTTTACCATCTACTTTCCTCCTGGCATTCTACACCCCCCCTCTGCATTTCCCCAAATCTGCTCTGCTTAGTCCCACAACCTTCTTCTAGAGTAGACTTAGAGAGACTCCATTCTGCTAAAAAAAAATGAGTTTTTTTTTGTAAAGGGGTACCACCAATTTTTCCTAAAATTCTGATGAGTATTATGTACTTAATGATACTACTTTCCAGTTCTCAGTCTCCAAAAAGCTGATGTGGCAATTGCCTTCCAATTTGGATGCCTATCAAGGAACTTGGTAGATATGTGCTTTATAGCAACCAAGAAAATACAACAGAATAAGTGATGAAATTTGTGCCTCTGATTCCTCATCATCTAACGCAAACTCATTATGCTGGGTAGCAATTCTTAGAAACAATCATAATGAAAGAGATGTTTCAGTGTCAGGTATTGTTTATTCTTATAACTGACGGCAAATATAATTTCTTAATCAGGAATGCCTGTGATTGATAAGTTATCCCCATGACCCCAAAATAGTACAAGAATTTCAGTGGATCAATATATATGCTCACATCATATTGTTTTTACTTGTGAACCAATGAACATTCTTTTCCTGGCATTTATTTTTTTAATTCAACATGCAATCACCCTTTGTTCAAAAAGGTGATGTGCTTCTTTCCCTTTTCATGCTCCAAATGATATTGCAAAATAGGTTAGTTTAAGAGCATCTATGCTTGATCCAAGGATACAGAGCAAATATTATTGGCAATCCTAGGGTGATGGAGTGCAGAGTGACCAAAAGGGCAGAGGTGGGTGTGTGTGTGAGATATTGGGGGTGGGAGGAATTGAAATGTATGAAGGCAAATATACATGTCCCAGGATAATGATACAAGATCATTATTTCAAGGGAGTTGAAATGCCCTTATGGTTGTGGGCAGGCTACCAAGTGCTCAAATTTTGATCACATACCATGGTGCACTGCAATAGCTATAACTTCAGGGACTGAGTGTAACTGAGTAATGTCAAATGGCTGCCAAACAAATGGTCATTATCCCAAGACTATGTGTATTCAAATGAGGTTCTACCACCATCTGGGAAAGTCTAGTGGAGAGGCCATTTTTGGTACTAGTCCCTAGAACTGGAATTTATTACACCAGCAAATGCATCTTAAATGTTTGTTGTTTAAATAATAATACAGGATGCATCCAAATGAGTATTTGACTTGAGCAGCAGCCAATTAACCTCAACAATATTTGTCTTATTGCTGTTCACATTTGTTCTTTAATGCTGCTTCTTTTTTTAGATTATGCCATCAATTTGTTTTGATCAACTAGTTCTTATCAATAGTTATTCATTGTGTTAATTTGTTTGCACTGTAAGAGGTATTGGAACTGACTTGAGAAATGGACATAGGGTGAAAATAGTCTAATAATAAATAATACCAAATGATGCTTCCTAAGAATTGAAAATACTAACTCTTCCACTGTTAGCTGCATTTCACTGTTTCATCTCTATAGTGTTGATATATTCTACTTTCAGTAGGCCCCCGTCCTCTTTACTGCCACCTTCTGTATACTATTAAATCTCTTGCCATGCCCTTTAACTGGGTGAAACAGTGTATCACAGGGTCTGTGTCCAAAATCTAGGACTTGTGACTCCCAAGGGAATGAAATTGGGAAAGCTTCAGTGGTTGCTTCAGTGCTATTGGCTGCCATTGTGTTTGCAGGGCTGCTGCTGTGGCTATCTGATCTTCATTTTCAACATTCCATAACAGTTTCCCAGCCAGCCTTGCAATCCCTCACTCCTTCCCACCCCACTGAAGCAGTCACTTATCTGCCTGTTGGAAAGGGAACTGAAGGAAGGGAGGGGAGGGGAGAGGAGGGCATGGGTGGAAGGAAGAAAGGAAGGAAGGAAGGAAGGAGGGAATCTCCACACATCCTTCCTGGTCCATGTCACTCCTCTGTGCACTCCACTGACCTATGCTGCCCTATCACATGCCTTCCCAGACCCACGCTTCATCCCCACATGCCCTCCTTGAACAGTGTCACACAGAAGTCTCACCCCTTTTCTGATCTGCAAGGCACCTC
This sequence comes from Oxyrhabdium leporinum, assembly GCA_032468155.1. NCBI lineage: Eukaryota > Metazoa > Chordata > Lepidosauria > Squamata > Cyclocoridae > Oxyrhabdium > Oxyrhabdium leporinum. The sequence continues at coordinate 27,429 of JANHFL010004381.1, forward strand.
TTTTGTAGCCCTGTTCACTGTCCCCAAACTGCATCCCTCCCACACCTTTCTCAACCCATGCAGCATCTCTTGGGTACCCCCACATACCATTTCCAATTTGCATCCCCACATGCTATCGCATTTCTTATACACTCAGCACCATCAGATACCCTTCCTAAACAGGGTGCTGTATTGTGATGTTTCCAATGCAATCTACCTTTTACAAAAATTGCATATGGCAATGTAAAGCAACTATGAAAAGATGGAGCTTATGTGGTGATGTCATGATGTATGTTTGGTCATTTTGGCATAATCATGATTAGGAATGTACACCTATGGTCGCAGTGGTGGGCAATTGCACTATAATATTGTTGCTTAAAAGCAGCATTGTATGTTCTTAGATGTTGTTATGCTGTGCATTATTATCTTTCTGTTATCCATTGAACTTTTCTAATAAGCCACCCCTACTTCCCTAAAGCTTCAAAATTTGGGTGCAGGGAGACCTTTAGTAATGATAAAGCAGATGGGGTTTGAGATCTTTTGCTCTGCCTCTTTGCCATAACGGATTGTGGTTATAGTCGAGTAGGCCACAATTCTTTGGAATGTTCTCCCACTAATAATTCTGACTGTGGTGTGCTTCTGATATCCCTAATATATCTCTTCATCCAGACCAGGGTCACTCATTGGGTAAACAGAGTTTTTACACAGCAGGCCTTTTCCTTGAAGCCAAACTAGTTGATATAAATGGAAGACTTTGGTTTGAAGTACACCATTGTTAGGGACACCGATCATTCAGATTGTTTATTGTTTTAAAACTATCGATGTTTTCACTACTGGCAAAGGAGTTAACAAACGGATCAAGGTTCAGTGAATTCTCAGTAATGATTCAGTAAGGTCGGAAAAGGTCTCTTTCAAGCTGAAAAAATGAACTGCCTATTAAGCTACAAAACTTCAGCAAATAAAATCCAATCATTAACTCGGGTCCATTGCAGCCGTTTTCTTTGTTATAAGGGGAGCATGAAAAAAGCGGCCTCTCTAGGAAGTCATAAAGGGAGTTAAATCCTCCCTCAATTTAATAAAGCTGGAGGGCAAGGCGTACTGTTTGCCATGGGTTTGTCACAAGCTATAGAATTACAGCCAGACCCATGCAGAAGGCTGCCTGTTGACTCTGATTTTTCTAGAGCTCCCCAAAAGGCACTTTTGACTTCAAAATGGGCAGGAAAAGGGAAAAGTGCCTCTGATTGTATATTTCTTTCAGTTCTCTGGAGGAGTCTACTAGTGACGTGAAAGTAGAAGTAAGTGATCAGGGAAGAAATTGTTTTAAATACATTCTGAGAAGTCAGCTGAAGTCAGACTGTCAAACCAGTGAACTTCGTAGAAATGTTGGAAGGCTTTGCTATGATTTTCAAAGGTGGGAAACAAGTTCTATTGCTTGAATGATGGACCCCACAGTCAAATGTGCTTCATCCCAAACCTACTTGTGTTCCAAAACAGAGGAGGAGAAACAGAAACCTACTTTTTAACCCAGATCTTGCTACTCCAGTGAATGAAGCTCAGAGGAGAACATCAAAGAAGTATGAAGCCTGCAGGTACCAGCACAGAGATTTCCTTGTTCAGCAATATCCTATCAGCATATTCATTCATCACAGGTATTCTTCTTACTGCTTACTGTATATCTGTTGAATGTTTTCCTGAAGGGTATATCTTTGCAATAGTCCTCTCTATTTTTCATCACATGCCTCTTAGTTATATTTCTGGAGAGAACTAAAGGAAAGGAAAGATGCTTTGTACGTATTTATTATTGTATGTAATTTCTAATCTGCTTTTGGGTATGAAATGATAGGAATCGTGATCCAAGTGGAATACAAGAACTGCATCAAGAAGAGGAAAGCAATGTGGCATGGTTAGGCAATTTTGTTTTCAATTCCTGATCAAAATTAGCATATGGTGAGAAAATGTTAGAATAAAATTTGGTATTTGTGAAGTATTTTCAGCAATTTCCCCAAATACATCTCCAGATACTCTTGTTTATCCCACACTGAAGGTAGTTTTTGGATACCTGAAATTCAGACCCCAGTGAAATTTAAATTAAACTTCCCAAAACATCCTTTGCTATCCTAATTATGCATCAATTGCATCTGTTAGTATTCGGAATAGCACAGTTTTATTTAATGCTTTATTATGGTCCTATCAGACTGTTCGATTTGCTATTATCACTAGAGATTTAGCTCCTCTCCACTTTAGTATTTATTTTTATTTTTTTTCAAAAGGTTATACAGAGAATATAAACTTTCTGTTGTGTAATCTGAGAATTTAATGGCTGCATGTATTTTCTCTGCTGGTTAAATTAGTTTTACTTCAGTAGATGTTCTTTTTTTAGATTAAACAATTCCTAGAGTCACTTAGTTTATATCTTTGTATATTTGTTATGCTGTAACAAAACATACAAGAAATCTTTCAGTTCTCTTCCCAGGGTTTTTATTTTGAAAGCCTCTCCCAGTGTGGAAATGAAATATTTTTTTCTGTGCTCCTTCTGGCCTTTGATTCTACCCTTAAGGAGAAAATAAAGTCATTTTTTGGTCCTTTAGAATAGTGGTTAGTAATGGTGGTAATAGTAACAATAATAATAATTTTAAACCCCCTTTTAAAAATTATGTTTATCTAAAATATTTGAGTGAAAAAGAGCAACTGTTATAATTCAGTAGTAGGCAGTTCTTCAGCTGCAAGAGAAACTTTAACTTATATTAAGATATTTCTATCATATTTTAGTAAAAGTTGCCTTTTTTGTGCATTTGAATTAGTGTTGACTTTTGGTGACTGCTTCATATGTTCCTGAGGTTTTCTTGGCAATATTTTGGAAGTGGTTTGCCCTTGCCTTCAACACAGTGGTTCATTTTTATAGAAGATGCGAGCCATGTATTCATGCTAATCACTATATTTCAATCTTGCAATATTCTTTAACTGGGACTTCTCTTGAAGATTGGAAAGCAATTGGTATCTAGTGGGTCTGTGCACAAGCTTATGCAAATAATTGCCAGCATTGTATTATTGTGCAGCAATACTTTAAAAAAGTAAATATATATAAACTATGTCTAAAAAGTATTTGAGACAATGAAGTAAGATGGGCAGATGACTGAAGATTTAAACTAAGTATTTCAATAATGAATGAGCAGCAACAGACCATTTAGGTGTCTCAATGGAAGTTACGGGAGGGGAGAACAGGGTAGCTTAAGTACTAAGACAACATTCTAGAACGACAAACTAGTTATGTCTCCTTTTTGTGCATATGATAATAATTCCCCCATTACCTAATATATGCTGCATATTTGCCACCCATATAATCCTCATTTTAAAATAGTTGGCTTGCTTGCCTTTATGTTCCTGGGCTGAATTCACGGTGCTGGTTTTACACAATTTGGGGCCAGTATACATGACATAAGATCTCTACATGTGCTGCCTTACATCTGCAGGCTGGAGAGGCTTGTTTCATATCACCAATAGTTGAAATACAGTGCAGGTTGACAAGAGATGGATCTTTTCCACGGTGTCCTTCAAATATAAAGTGCTTAATCCCAGGAGGTACATTAAGCACCGAGGAACTGATATTTCATCTATTGCACCAAGCATTTATGAATGGATGACCAATGTAATATAAGATTTGTGACTGTGTTTTGTTTCCTTTTTTGTGTACTTAGCTTTTAAAATTTTGTACTGCTATTCATTTACATATTCCAGTGGTGAAATCTAAATTTTTTCACCACCGGTTCTATGGGCGTGGCTAGGTGGGGGAGGTCATGTGACTGAGCTAGGGCGGTGGCACCTAGCTGTGAGTGATGTCGAGTTGGCCACGCCCACCCAGTCACATAACCAATGGTGTAGAGACGGCGATGCTGACTGCCTGCCGAATGCAGGCAAAAGTTTAGTTGGAAAGTGGCAGCTGGAGGCTTCTCGTGGGGAAGGCAGGGAAGGGAAGCTCCGGGGATCGTGGAGCGGCAGTTAGCTAGGCCGCACGGGGACGCAGAGCCGGGTGGGAAGGGAAGCAAGCGGCAGCAGCGGCAGGCAAGCTCCGGAGACCATGGGGGGGCAGCTAGCTAGGCCGTGCGGGGATGCAGCGCTGGGTGGGAAGGGACAGGGAGGCAAGCGGCAGCAGCGGCTTAGGCTGGCAGGCAGGCAGATCAGGAGCAGTTGGGCCTCAGGCATGTCTTTGTAGGAAGGCAGGCAGAGACACTGGGGCAGTGTGAGCAGGGGGCAGGGTGAGCGGTGAGTGGGGCCAGCCAGAGATGATATTTGCCGGTTCTCCGAACTAGTCAAAATTTTCCCTACCAGTTTGCCCGAAGCGGTGCGAACCGGCTATATTTCACCTCTGATATTCTATGAAATCTACATCATATTCTGCTATTTGAGACTAGATTTAATTTCCTTGGTTTTGCTTTTGAATACAAAACTTCTTGGATAACTGCTTGGTGAAGGTGCTACAGCAGTTGCTTGGGGAGCCAGTCTAGGGCCTACAGGCATGGAGTTACCAGATGTCTAAATAGACAAAGGCAGACCTGAAAAATTTAAATGGAGGACACCGTTTAACTTTCTTGGCATCCATGACAAAAATTATAGTGAAAACTGGGGAAAATGTACTTTGGTCAATATGTATATTAAATTATTTTTTTGCAGCATCAAAAAATCTAGTTTTTCAATCATAATATTTGTTCAACAAATCTTTATTTTTAAGACCATATGCTAGCTATAATATAGAATTGAGGATGTGCTTTTCAAATTTCACAATAGAAACACATGACAAATCATGTGGCTATAGCAATCATTGATTTGAAGGGGCTGGATTGAAGCCAATTGCTGGAATCAGATAATAAATTAAATAGCATAAATCTAAGATGTTGAGTCTGTTGATGGATGATGGATACAAAGAAGGGTTGTTTACAAGGTCATACTACATGAAAGTTTGAATGACTACTGTTGTGAAAATATTCCATTTTTTTAAAAAAAGTTACTCAAAAAACTGGATAGTATTTGATGGAGGACTTGAAAACACAATAGAGGACATGTTCTCCTTTTGCTGGACAACTGATAACCTTTATACAGGCATTCTGAGGACATTAAGGTAATGGGAGCTGCTGCAGCTCTTTAATTAAGCAATTTTCTTATCAGGGCTAGGTGATCACTCCCCACCAAATTAAGGTCCTTTTGGAAAGAAAAATGCTGTTGACAGACAGTTCTACTAGAAGTGGTCAAAACATTCTGTTTTGAGTTCAGTGTTCCAAAGCTATTTCAAACTTACTGGAAATGTTTTGAGCTTGAAATAGCCTCACAAAATTGGAGTAGCTTGCCTTGAACTTGAAATGGTGGTTTCTAGCTCAAAATGGATGTTTTGAGATTCCCCCCCCCCCCCAATACTAATAGCAAAAATTAGTTTATTTTTAAAAAGGGGAAAGAGAAGTAAAGGTAGTTCTCATTTTGTTCTGTTTATTATCATTTTAAGATTCATTTTCAAAGTCAACTCCATGGACAAAGTTCCCAAATAGCTTATTTTTCCCCTGCTATTAATTTGGCAGTTGAACTTTCTTGTATTTATTTTCAATACTTGCTGCCACTTTCCTTTTCATTTTAGCTACTGAAGAATAATACGTATGGATTGGAAACTCATACTGTGGGTATTGGCGAATCAGTAAAGCAGCCATCTCATTAACTCTATAAATTTATCCATACATTGCTAAATTGCATTTTAGAATGCATTCAGATTTCTGAGATGCATTCTCCACTGAGAATTAAATAAGCCATCAGCCAATGAATGAGCGCATATGATTTTTTTAAAAAATTTCAGAGCCTGAATCTTTATGTAATAATAGCTATTACTTAGAGGTACCTGAATATAGAAGACATAACAAAAATATTTTGTTAGAGATTAGAGAATTGGGACTAGGAAAAAGATTATCTGCCTTGATACTCCAAAGTATTTTCCCCCACCAAAAACATTTTCTTTTGACAAATCTTATTCCAGTTATATTATTTTCATGCGGTAATTATATTATTTCATTTTCCTCACCTTTTCCCCAGTGATTCTTGATGTGGCAAAAGCTAATTGTGTTATCACAATAATTAATAATTTGTTCTTGTAGTTTTCTCCCATGCTTGCTGCGCTACCTGCACACTCACTCCCAGATAATCCCCAGATTTTGAAATTCATTTTGAAAGCCTTTGAAATTCAGTGGCATAATGGTCAATATTTAATACATATGATGGCTAGCAATTTTCAATAAAGCCCAAATACGAATGGATCATTGCATTACTGGGAGGCTTTATGCATCATTTTTTGACTCTTCAACCCTCCTCAAAGAGCCCAAGCCAAGCTAAACATTTGCGGCCATTCTGTCTCCTCATTGTATTCTTGGACATACTGCATTCTCTGCTGAAGTTAGAGAACCTTTTTCTTTAAAATATGTCCCACAAAGATGAAAAAAAGGGTTTCTAGCTCTGGCTTGTTTATTTTATTATTAAAGTTTCAAAATACTCACATTTGTGTCTCATCTGTATTCTCTTAATTCTCTGCTTGCAGCCTAAATTCTGTCAGATACTTTGATTTGTAAAAAAGAGCAAAGGGTTAACACAGTTATTATCAATAGCAAGGTTTCCCTTTGTGAAAATATTTCCTGCACTTCTTTTTTTTTTAAAAAAAATATCTCTTCCATCTTTCAGAAAACCCTGAACGAGCTGCCCTGTGTTTTGTGTCTGGGATTTGCATTGGACTTCTCTTGACCTTGTTGGCTTTAGTTATCCAAATCTCCTGTCAAACTGATTGCAAACAGTCATCAACCCAAAGGCCATCATGCAACAGTGACGGTAGCTGGAGTGACAGTGACTCAGATACCACCTCAGACCTGTCAGTGCGACGGCAACGTCGATTTGAACGGACTTTGAACATGAATGTCTTTACTTCAGCTGAGGAACTTGAGAGAGCACAACGGCTGGAGGAAAGGGAGCGCATCATCCGAGAGATATGGATGAATGGCCAGCCAGATATTCCAGGAACCAGGAGCCTGAATCGCTACTATTGATGGCGGCAGATAGGACTGAACTCATGGGGTCTCTTAAGTGTGCTGGGAAAAGGACTGAAGTCCTACTCTAGAAAGGCAATATTTTTACTTTACCTTTTCGGTCTAAGGACAACCTTTTTCAATATTTTGCTCAGGTTGCAAAGTTGGAGGAGGGGGTTGGTTTGTTTCTTCCCAATGCTTTGCTTGCTATAAATTGGAAGAGCTGATGAGTGATACATAAAAATGCGCACACATATTCTCTCCTTTTCTCCTCCCAGCTAACTATTCTAACGATAAGTAGGAAAGGGAAGTATTTTTAGCTTCTTCTTCTTTAGACTTCACTTTCAAATTTGGTCCCCAAAATGACCTCAGGAAACAACATTACTAAACTCCCTGTGCTACTTGATGTTACTGTTAAAAAATGAATGGGAAACTGGCATTCTGCAAAACAAAAGAGTGATCTCCCAGATTTCCCAGATAACTTATTTCCAATAAGGTCTGGGGTCCTCCTATGGAAATCAGAGGGGTTCTTAGAAGATAAAATGGCGAGTGATTGCAATTGGTGCTTTGTTGGCTGTCTGCTTTGTGATTGGCCACATTCACAATGGCATGACAGCCATTTCCTAACAGTGTCTATCTCTTCTAAATTTCAAATGTTTACCCATTGGGACAAAAAGGTTGAGAACCATTGTTCCACTAGATCACTCTTTTCCTGCTGCTGTTTGTAGCAGGAATCAGAGTTCTGCTCCTCCCATGCAGCTGATGCCTTCTGGGGAAAGCAAGCAGGGCTCTGATCAAATGAAGGAGTGGGGTATGTCCCTCTCAGCTGTGCTCTATAAATCTTCCTCACTCTGCAGATTTGCTGAAATTAAGCTATCCATCTCCTTAATTCTGACAATCACAGTCCTCCCCTGGTTAACCACTATCTTCACCAACATTTTTTCTTGAATTTTTATTGGAAATAAAGGGATATACTGTACAAGATGAAAGCCTCACTTTATATTTGATGAAAGGCTCACTTTATATTTTAGAAAATGTGGGATTTATGGTTGGAATCTTTCTCTAGGCACATATTTAAAATATGAATTTTAACCTCCTTAATGTTTTAATAATAACAAACCTGCTAGATATTATGACTGCCCCTACTAACCAGAAAAGCAGATCTAAAATAAAGTACACAGTTTCTGAGATCTGTGAGAAGTTATGGGCAAAGAACATGAAAAGCCTGAACCAATCGCTGGCTGCACTTTTCCATAGTTCAGGAGAAAGAAAGTGTGGGGTAATGCTTGTAGGCATTCATACTTGCCCATAAGATGTAATTAACAAAGCATCCACGTGTGCCTTAATAGAAGACAATACCTGACAGAAGAGGTATAGAAGCAGAAGGGTGAGCAACTATCTCGTGACTTTGGAAAGTCATGGCATTGACCTAATTTTTCTTTCTTTCCCACAGATGCTTCAAAACTGGGTATTTCCACATTATGAAATCACTTGCTAGTTGCACATTCACTAATACATTTTGTTATTTAAGACTGCATTTTAAATCTTGCTTCAGTGGCATCATTTCCTCCCCTGACAACTCAGGGATGTAAAATTCTCCCCTCAACTCAAGTTCCCACATTCCCCCTTCTTGCTGTTGTTTTCTATTCAGTCTTCCAATCAGGAATTTTATATTATTATAGGAATCATGTGAGTTTCAAATACATTGTTGATTGTCAGGATATTATGAGTTCCTATATGTGTATACATACGCCATTTGAAAGTTCTGATTAAAATTGTTTTCTTATAACTTGTGCTATAGTATTTTATATAATTTAGCCCCTCTCAACAAAAATCAAAAAGAAAAAGAGGCTGTATTTTTCAAATTCAGAATGGAACCAAGAAAGGTTAAGATTCTGCCCTATGCAGATAAAATCTGTCTGTTTGTCTGTCTGTCTGTCTCTCTAATCTATCGTCTATATCTATATCTCTCTCTTATCTATCTGAATTTAATCTGCATAAAGTAGTATCTTAACGTTTCTTGGTTCCTTGATAGGTACTTTGTTACACTGAAATGCAAGTTATCTGCTCCATATTTAAAGTTATCACAACTAAACAAACAACAAGATAGGATTATTAATTATTAATCTAATAACAGATTAATGCCTGAGCATTATTAGTTGTCCAAGCAGTTCAAAGAAATTTCTGAAGAATTAGAGCAGACTCTCCTGTGTTTTAAGTATATACGTGTGCATCATATATAATTCAAACCATTGGAAATGTTCAGTTGTATTTTGCACAATCATCCAATATGTGATATTTTTGTTAAATTCCCTGATAGTGTTTAGTGTTTTCTGTCAGTCCTGGCATTAATATTCCAGTGAGAATTCCAGTGAACTAATGAGGCGTGATTTCCCTTTCCTGAATCTACAATAATGTGCACACATGAGAAAAACACCTTATGGGCTCTTTGCACTTCATAGGGTAAGATTTTTCTGCAGTCTGTTGGAGAAATGTTCAACTATTTCTAGAAATTAGCCTTTTATTATTCCAATACACTTACTGTACTTTCTGTTTCAACAAGAATTTGGTAATTTGAGTTAGGTCTGGATATCAGTCAGAAACTGCAAACATATTTTGTTCAGTGACTGGTTTGAATAAGGATATAGTACAGCAGCAGCAATCCTTATCTCCCTATCTCAACAAGAAATTTATGGAAACAATATACTATTTGTACAATGTTTTATTCTTATGAAGAGTTCCATAATAGTCAACAACTCTATGCACAAAAGTGCCCTCTGTTTTCTTATTCTTGTAGGTAAGGAAAGAGCTTTGTTAAATAATAATAACATGAATCAATTTCCTTCCTATTAAAATACTATTTAACACAATATGCACTTCTATATCCAATTTGCTAAAACAAGAAGTAGAACAAGGATAAGAACATGCTATAAAGTTTCATGCCTGCCAGAATTGGTATAATATATATTTATTTGCAGCTAAATAATGCAGATATTATTACCCAGTATTCATCAATAACAGTAGTGTAAATCACCTTTTTGGCCTAAGCTACTGTGTTTTATCTTTCTCTGGTTCATTTTAATTTTTCCATATAGACATTAGACAGGAAGAAATCTGGATTTCCTGCAGAGTACACTAATAATATAAATTCTCTCACAGTGAATTCCAGCTTTCTATGGTTCTTAATAGCACACATAATGTGGTTTATATAACTGGTTTTAATAGCTTTATTTTAAGATTCGGGCTTTGTGAGTGGCGTATGGGAGATTTTTTTTCCTATTCTGTTTCTATATTCCAGCAAAAGGAAAAAAAAATATTCATTTCCTTTTCTTTAACTTTTATTCCATTTGGAATCCAGGGAAACTTAAAAGAGCTTAGGCCTGCCCTAGTTCCAGTCAAAGATTTTTCTATAGGTAATTATTAATGACAAGCTCCATCTTCTTTTCTAAAAGTGAACTAGCTTAACCACCATTACTTATAAACTATGCCTTATGCAATCTCAGGGTTTGATACATAAACAAATGCCTAAATCCCAGAACAGAGCTCTTAGGAAGAGCTCCCTTTGTTTTGGAGTAAAAAAATATTCAATAATAAGTTTAAAATGAGAGTATAAGATTACTTCAAACTCCACTGATGCTTTAAAATAAAGGAAATTGGAATATGAGATCAAAAAATTTCACATAACACAATCTGTAAAGACTTTTTTCCGTGGGTAAAGAAGGCAAGTGACAAAATGCTCATGACCACATCATGCAAATGCTGTGACATCTATGAAGACATAAATATGTAATGGAGACATTTGTGCCATGACATCATGGCATGTTTCATCACTTTGATGAGAGAATGGCTTGGGGAAAGCAACAATTTAGGTCAATTTTGTAGCTAGGATGACTTTACAAGTGAGGTACACAGCACCACAATTTGCATTTCAAATCAACTTTGCTGGAGATGATGCGTTTGAGTAGATGATCCTCCAATCACTTGACGGAGAGGTCACTGATGAAAGTATACCTAATTTGTCTGTACAAGGGCTAGTGTTTCTGCCAAATTCCTCCTATTGTGACAATTTTCTAGAGCCCAGAGCAAGAACATCTCAAAATCTGACAATCTAAACACTAGGTCAGCCTCACCATTAATATCAAACTAGGATTGGAGATTCCTTGATTTAAATCCCCATTTCCCATGATCAGATGCCCCTAGAAGAAGCAGACATTACCAAACATATAATATATATTCTATTCTGGGAAGAAATGTCCAAGACAAGAGTAATGTCTGTTCTAGGCAATCTCAAACAAAATTTGCTTTTCTTCCCAAGTGCCATAGGAAATAGCTACTACGTTGAAGAGAGCTCAGTGCCGTTCCTGGCTGGGGAAGGTGCCTTAACAGCTTTTTTTGTTGAAAGAGGAAAGATAGAAGAAAGTATGTGGCCCACAGAAGGTTACAAATGGAAAATTACCTACTTTCATATATAACTTTTATTAAGGGTTATAATAATAAAATTTAATACAAAGTACAAGAAAATAGAGAAAAGCAGTAAAACATGCAAATAAAAAGAAATTAAAAGAGAGGAGGAAAGTAAGTATATGATAAATAAAAATAAAAGAAATATATAAAAAATTAACTTCCAACCTTCATCACAACAAGCATAAAGAAATTTAGTAATTCTTCATCCCCTCTAAGGTTACAAACATCATCTCATATCTCATAAACAAATTCATTAAACATTAACTTTTCAATCCTTGGCAGAAAATCCAAAAAAGATTGCCAGAAGTAAGAACGTATCTTATTTTAGCTTTGATCAAATAAACCAACTTAATGTTATGTCCTTTTACTTCTAAAAGTCTTAATCTTTAGTTCATTCAAATATTGTTGGATATGACTCATCTTAATTTCTTCTTTGTCCCATTGCATTGTTCTTCAAGGCTTTAACGAGCCTTTTTTGTTAATCCAGTAGGAAAACATTATCCAGGTCATCTTTTTCTGGTGCTCCCAGAAAATAGTGATGATAATAGCAACTGCCAATCAGTTACACCAAGGTAAGATGATCCTAGAGAGTTTTTGGGACAGGATGTTGAAATTTCAGTCTTCACTCTAAAGGCTCAGCTGTGCTATTATGGCATTAAATCACATTTACGTGTTTCTTTTACTGTGCTATGAACAACTATTTTTCTTGCCTTTCTCTCAAGCCGGGCACTCATCTGGGCAAGATCAAGAAAGCAAGAACTACATAGATTTCAGTAAAGTATCTATGCCAGCCTGGAATAACATCAAAATCTTGGACATTGTAAGATAAATTTCTACCTTCATTTAGACTGAGTTAATTAAGGTGGAATCTGTGAATGATTTCAAATGTTTTTTTCCAGGATTCTTGCCACTTACACTGGGAAGTTGCCATTGATAAGATAAGCTATCTAGCTTAACTTTTTAAGGTTCCTTTCCTCTCCTAACCTCCCCACAATTTTTCACAAAATGTATACTCAGCAAGCTTGCAAGGGCTGGAAAGACTTTAAGATTTCACCTGACATTTGCTTATACTTTCCTCCGGTTCATTAAAGCCAGAAATAAATGATGACAGAATTCTTTCTGGAGATCTTTTCCCAGAGAGTCCAAAGCTGTCATATCCTGAGGCCGATGGTTTTAATTAAGGCCAAATGTTCAAATAAACTAATGCTGCTTGATGGATTGAGAGACAGGGTCAAATCTGCAATCACGGAGGGAAAAAGTTTTTGAATATATTAGAGATGTTTGGCAACAGTTTTGGGAGGATTAATAGGAAACTACTTTAATGTCTTTCCAAGCAAGCTAATTTTTTTTTTTTCAGAAATTGCTGAATTGTGTGTAGTAATATGCTATTTTCTTTGATAAAACCTCACAGGCAACATTTCTGTTTCTTTATGAAAAATGATGAGCTCAATATTTTTCTCATGATTGTCAGGAGACTTGTTTGTATGTGATGTATGCTGGAGATATATTCTTTGGAAAACATTTTAAAAGAATTTCCAATGTTTTTTAGAAAAAACTTGAAATTGTAATCTTCTTGCAGCAAACAAATCAGGTTGAAAGGCGAGCAGATCCCTCAGGGGGAGAAAGCTGTGTTAGGGATTTCTGAATAGATGACTTTGTACCTGTCTTAAAGATCAAACCATCTGAAGTGCTGTCCCCCCCTGCAAACTTCAAAGCAATAATTTGCTCATGCAAATGGACATAAAAGCTAATGGCCTGATATAAGAAGAACGTTCAACTTGGTTTTTTTTTTCAAGCATGATATGGTAAGGATTCTATGATTTACAAAATTTGGGCACACCAGAGCGTAGCAAATCTGTATACAGTGCTTTATGGCAACACACACCTTCCCCAACAATAGATCCTTCTAGGATTTGCAAAGTGATGTTAATATGTCTTCTATACTCAGCCCTTTAACACTTAGTTTAAGCAAAAGCCTATTAGTCTCTAAAGTGGCATACAACCTTTGCTTCCTTCCAAAAGATCTTACACAAGTTGGGATGAGGTGCGGTTTCAGTGTGGCTTGCTCCTCTTCTAGTTGCTATTGAGCTCCTGGAAAGTCCCCAAGCAGGACTTCCACCAGGATATGCTGCTCACCATAACTTATGGTCCTGGCAGTTGGCTTGCCTGCTTGAAATAGCTGCCAGTCTCCAAAGGTCACCTCCCTTCCCCATCTACCTGCTTTTTGCTGTCTCCTTTCCTCCTACACTCCTCTCCTCTCTGCCTTAGGTTTGCTTTTGTAGGTTAAGGGCCTGGGTCGTGTGAAGCTGCCTTTGGATTTCAGTACAGTGCTTGAAAACATTAAAGGCAGTTAGAACATTGGCTTGCATGTTTGTTAGCGAGATGTGAGCGAGTGAGCAAGTGAATTAATTAATTAATGTAGGAAATGTTTCTGCCTGGCTGCAACTACCCTTCCCGAGCACAAACAGCAACCCCAAGTTCAATTCCCAGCAGTTATGAAAAAGCCCACTTGAATATGTGGATCAAGAGTAATGGCTTAGAACAAGGGTGTCATACTCACATCGTCACAGCGGTGTCACGTGACATATCAGGACTTTCCCCCCCTTCGCTAAATGAGGCGGGAGCGTGGCCAGTGCGTGATGCATCTGGGCCGTGGGCTGCGAGTTTGACAGCCCTGGCTTAGAGTGTTACAGCCAGTTGGTCTTGTTTTCATTAGCCTCCCTTTCCCTGGGGTGACCTTGGTTCATCAGATGGAAAGTGTATGTCTGCTATAACAAAGGCACCCTTCTTCAGTGGGGTTCCAGTCAACTCCTAGGAAGGACAGCTCAGCCTCCAGCCCTTTCATTTTCATTGGTTATTGGCATCCTTAACTTCTCAGTCAATAACCAGTGAAAATGAAAGGGCCAGAGGCTGAGCTGTCCCTCCTGGGAGTTGAATGGGACACAACTGAAGCAAGACAAAGGTTCTCTTCCATTCCTCAAACAAGACATCTCCGGAAGAGTAGATAGTTTCTCAATAGCTTGTCTTAGTTCTCAAGCACTAATTAAAAATGTACTGTACTGAAGCACTGAATAACAAAGCCAGGAATCCAATGTTTCATTGACATGCTTTTATCAAAATAAAATGCACTGAAAGAAAATCCCAGCAATGTAAAATCTATGGTGTGCTGCCAGGCAATATCAATAGAAGACCTTGACCAGAACTGCTGAGTCAACGGATGCATGACATGACTGAGCAGAAGTTGAGAAATATAGAGTTGTCCAGTTTTCAGAAAGAAGTTGTTGATGTACTATAATTCTGCAAAGGTGGTACACAGAACAAGGTCATAGCCTACTGTATACAGTCTGTTTTCTTAAATTTCAGAGATGGAGCAAAGATTGTACATTACAGGAAGACAGATCAATCACATTTGATTGATTGATGATTGATTGATTGATTGATTTAGGAACAAATTTTAAACTGTGAGGTTGGGCAATTGAATCAATCCCTTCTTGCTGCATGTCACCAAAACCAAGATGGACAAAGACAGAATAAATTTGTATTGAGAGTTCTCTGCCACCCAATTATTTGGTAGGGCACACATCACAGAATGCAGCCCTCAGTCCCCCAAAAGATACTCACCCTTTCAGCTACTAAGAGCCTCAAAGCTTGTAATGTCTGAAGTGTTGAAGAAAGATCAGTAATCTCTCTAGTCTGATATTTAGGGCACAAAAGGGTCCTCTTCCCTGTGTGTGTGTGTGTGTGTGTGTGTGTGTGTATTTGTGCTGATATTCGTAGGACTATAGTAGTAGTCAGTTTTGCAATTCAGGAGTTGGAAGAGCTCTTGCTGCCTCCAGCTGGTCAGCAGTTGAACATCTTTTGTATCAACTTTCAGTGCCTTTGAACATTCCCATTAACAAATATTTCTACAATCCCCCCCTCCCCTCAAAATAGGAGAAAATAACTTACAAACCTCAGGAATCCCCACTCTCCATGGCCTTGTATCCAGCTATATTTATCTGGCCATTTTCAAGGAAAAAAACCCATAACTTTTATGCACGAGCAAAATTAAAATGTAAATGAAATTGGGCAATTAAATATGAATTTGGAGAATTGGTGGTCGCTGTCTAGGGACATTCCCCGCCCCCCATTTGCACTCAGGAAAATGCCCACAAAAGAATATACTTTTGGCAAGTGACTCAAGGAAGGAGGTGTGTTACACATATTTCTGTCATATATGCTTAATCATTATTAATCAGATTTGAACACTGGGCCCTATCCAACAAAATTCAATGGTTTTACACTTAGCAAGTAAACAAAATGCACAAGTATAGAATAGGTAGTACCTTGCTCAATAGCAGTAACTGTGAGAGGGATCTAGGAGTCCTAATGGTCAACCACATAAATATGAACCAGCACTGTGTTGCAGCTACCAAAAAAAAGCCAATATGCTCCCAGTTGCATCAACAGAGGAATAGAACCAAGATCATGTGAAGTGTTAGTACTGCTTTATACTGCACTAGTGAGGCCACACTTAGAATATTGCATCCAGTTTTGGGTACCAAGATACAAAAAAGATGTTAGGACTCCAGTAAAGCAATAAAGATGATTAGCGGACTGGAGGCTACAACATATGAAGAATGGTTGCAGGAAATGGGTATATCTAGCCCAGCAAACAGAAAGACTAGGGATGACATGATAGCAGTCTTCTAATATCTAAGGGACTGTCACAGAGAAGAGAGGGTGAACCCATTCTCCAAAGCACCTGAGGACAGGACAAGAAGTAACAGATGGAAATTTATCAAAGAAAGCTTCACTCTAGAACTAAGGAGAAATTTCCTGACAGTGAGAACAATTAGTCAGTGGAACAACTTGCCTCCAGAGGTTGTGGATGCTTCAACACTGGAGGTTTTCAAGAAGAAACTGCACAGCCATTTGTCCAGAATGGTATAGGGTCTTCTGATTGAGCAGGGGTTTGGACTAGAAGAACTACAAGATCCTTTCCAACTCTATTATTCTGTTATTACTTTAACTGTTGTTTTTTCTGTACTGATGTCTAGTAAATACTGCTAGTTTCCAATAACTATTTGGGGTGATTGTCATTTTTTAGATTAATAAAGTTATTACTCTATATCTACATTGACCTGCCTTATACATTTATTGAATTTGGGACAAAACATTGGGTCCCATGTATTTGCACATGAAGGCAAGAAGGAAGAAGGATTTTCCTATTTTCTCTGGGCCAGAAGGAAAATAATTGCAAAATAAAACCAGAGGTGGGGGTTGCAGCATACTAGCAAGGAAGGAAATTGTGGTTCTCACAAGTGGCAGCCAGCCAGAGGAAAGAGTTGAAGCTGCCAGAAAAGCCAAAAAAAAAGCTGGAAAAATAGGGATAATCTTTTTTTAGAAGAAGGACGGAATATTTTACAGAGAGTTATGAGATGTGCATTTTGCATATTTAATCCCATTCATTCAGTGAGGCACAGAATCTGTTTAAAAATCTTCAACTGGCCCAAGGCAGCCTCATCAGAATTCTCTTTTCCCTGTATTTGTTGTCTCCCGTTTCCTTGGTATCCAACAGACCACAGAACTCTTGAACTGGAGGTGGTATATCTATACCACCGCTGCCTGTTCATAAGGTTTAGGCACATGCTTTTTGCAGTTGAGCAAGTTTTTTGGAGTGCCACTTAGGCAATGACAAAAAGAGAGGAAACCCAGAGTCCTCTCTTCTCAGGAGATTATGACTGGTAAGTTATCTTGGGGAACACTCAAGGAATTACAAGAAAAGGAGAGACGGGAGTGCTTCTAAGGGACCAGGAATAGAATCCCAATTGATTAAGATCACCAGTTGCTTAAATCTGCCTGTATTGTATCTGCCTGCTTGTATTCAGTGCTGTTTGTTTTACTGGAATAGGTGTATTTCTTGCAGATAGGAAATGAATGACTGTGGCCCAGTCATTCATGGACTGAATGCTGTAAGCATGCTTAGCAGGAGCTTCAGAGGGATGTACCATGCAAACCTCAGCAGTGTGTTCAATAAATCTATTGCAGGAGATGGGTTTAGATTTACTCCAATGGCTCAAGTCACAGGAACATAAATTCCAGAGAAAAAAAATATCCAGAAATGATTTTTCTTGCCCTCGTTTATATTCTGTCTTTCTAGGTAAATATAAGTGAAGTGGTTTTCTTAATTTACCCATTAATAACAAAAAAAGTGTTGACTAAGTAGACTGCAGATCAATTCTAGCAAGACTGAGTGGCTTTAGAGCCTTCTAGTTCTAGTGATCCTCCATTTTTAGTTCTGGATAGGGTGGTACCACCTCAAACAGAACTGGTGCACAATGTAGGGAATCTCCTGGGTTCATGGCTCCTTTAAAAATGGCATTGAGATCAACAGGTGAGTTGGAGCCTGTGAGTTGCTGTTATTTTACTGTTGATTGAGTTTGTGTTCAGCTGCTCTTATAGGCTTTTATCCTAATGTGTGATGATCTTTATTTTTGTACTGTGTTTTTAGTTAGACACCCAGAGTTGTTATTGTGAGATGGTCAGCCATATAAACTGAATAAACAAACAAACAAATAAAGCTACAAAGACCCTTTACAACAAAAGTATCCAACAATGAAGGACACTGAAAAGAAAATTAAAGAGGAGTGGTTTGCCAATCTCTTCTGCCAACCTCCAAGACAATCCACAACCTCTGAAGTTGGACTCTATTGCACGGGTGTCAAACTTACAGCGTCACATTGCCATCATGTGACATATCATGATGTTGGGTTTTTTTCGCTTTGCAGACCTGGGGTAGGCATGGCCTGTGCATGACACATCCGGCCCATGGGCTGCCAGTTTGATAGCCCTGCTCTGTTGCCAAGACGTTACTATTAGGAATTAGTGTCAGTGATCTTAGATGAAGATGCAGTTCTCTGAAAAATATATTGCTAGAGAAATATATGAAACCAAAGACGAAAACCCTCTAGAATGCATATGGGTCAATATAAAAGAAAAAAAATGACATGGCCATAGGTGTACACTATAGGCCGCCCAATCAAACAGAAAAAAAATGTCCTTTTTGC
>JANHFL010004381.1:54063-65450 GCA_032468155.1 Oxyrhabdium leporinum
CCCCTGCTCAGGCAGGAAATCCTATACCATTTCAGACAAATGGTTGTCCAATCTCTTCTTAAAAACTTCCAGTGTTGCAGCACCCGCAGTCAAGTGACGTTCTTCTTCATGCCATATTGCAGATAAGATGGTAGGTTTTAAACATATGGAAAATGAACAGTGGCTAAACTGGCCAACAGGCTTTGGTGGGGGTCTCTTCTTTAAATCTAGACCAGTTTCAACAAGGTAACATTGGCTTAGGAACAAAAAATAGCTCAATAAGCTCAATGATAGCAAAATATCTTGGAAAGGAGCTCCTTATAAAATTAGAACATTGTTCTAATCTAAAAGCCACATTCTTCAAGAATATTAAAACTGGCATAAGCACTTTTCTAGGCAATGTAAAGTATTTAGGTACATTTAGGGATTATTGATGGAAAGAACTAGCCTAGTCAGATTTAAATTGGGCAGGAAGATCTTTTAAAAATGATTTATGCCAAGTTCAGCCTTACTGTACTCTTATTCTTCCATCATGCCACTAGAGGGCAACAAATTTGGTTATCTCCCTCTATACTCACTCTAAATAAAAATGCAGCACTCTAAATTCCATTGATTTTTGGTCCTAATAGTAGCAGCCCCTCCTGCTGCTAATTAGTTGGGGAAAATAGTTTGGGGGGGAAATATATCTGGGAGGGGGGACAATTTTAAAGGTCTTTCTTGTTTGCCTCTAATCACATCAACATGCCAGGTAACAATTCCTGCCTTCTTCTACTGATATTGCCTTCATGGCATCTCCAGCACCTCTGTGGGGCAGCTTAAAACATAAATAGCATTTTCCCACTTCTAAAAGTTTTTCTGTACTCAACTTGACATACTTTGCTGACAATTGGATTGCTGATCCCTTTGGCCCCTTCAGGCTCTTGTGGGCATAGCCCCTGCCCCTCTAGCCATGGGGCACTGCCCTCTGTAGCCCTTTTTGACTGTTGGATGGATTGGACACCTGGCTTCTCCAAAACAGCATTTTCTATAGTTCTATACAAAGTAGACCAGACTAAGAAATCAAAGCCGTGTAGATTAGGACTATGGTTTATTGTAAAGCTATAGGAACAGAGTCTTGCAAATCTGAATGTGGTTCCTCCTCCCTCACTTTATCTTTGTCTGAGCTAAGGAGGGGGCTTATAATGTTTTCTCAAATTAGTTTCCTGACCTAGACTCAAGTCTTTCTTAACTGATTGTTGCCTTCATAGCCGCTCTTCCTCCTTTGAGGTCGTTCCTGTAAGGTGGGTTGTGCTTAGAGAGTGACTGGCCCAAAGTCACCCAACTGGCTTTCATGGCTAAGATGAGACTGGAACTCAGTTTCTTGTTTTCTAGCCAGCACTTTCAGCACTTCACCAACTGGCCATCTTTTTTGACCATACTCTGAAAATACTCCTGGGCTAGGTACTGTTTTTCTAATTGCACTCTAGCTGATGATGATTTTTATGAGTCACTATGAGTCACTTCAATCACTATTTTGTAGTTCTGGAAGATTGCTATAGTGTGTTTTCTGTGGTTACTGACGATCACGAGGTCAGAATTGGACTGGTTGTTATTCACTCCAAGCATTGCTGGTCCTTTGCAATGCAGTATTGTAGTAACCTTGCCTGGAGCTGACTTATTACCAATATTATTATTATTATTGTCACTCCTTCTCCTTCACCTCCTCAGCCCTTGGCTGCTACCAAGAGCCCAAGAGCCTGTTTCTGGCAAACTCAAGTTTGCAGCACTTTCAGAAATAGCCGGATAGATAACAGGCACAGAAGAGGAGCTATGATCATCCCCCGCCCCCCACATCCACCCTTAGTGCCAGTCATTTGCCATTCTCTGAATCTAACTGTAAACTCCCCCTCCTCCCGCCATTAAGGAGAGTAATAGGTGATTATTCTGCTAGCAAATGATGCCTGATGATGGCAATGTTGGAAGGGGGGAACTGGCAGCACAAGTTATGCCAGCAGACTTTTCTGTTGAATCAGAAAAAGATATTAGCAAGGAACACCTGAGCAGAAGGGGAAAATAACAGAAGGGGATGCAGAAAAAGTAAATCCATTTCTCTTCGGTTCATTGCTGATCAGCTGAACAGTGCTGAAACTGGTTCATCCCTTGCCTTCAGCTCAGAGTGAGACTGATCTTCTCCCACCTGCTTGCCCTTCTACTGTATCTTAATGCAAAAGGGATTTTCCTCAAGACATGACCCTTCCACTCAGTGGATTGGAAGAGACCTGCAGCCACAGCCTCCCTGCTCTGCCACTCAGGGGTAGGGGTGTTGCAGCTTGCGAAAAGTTAGACAGCGATTGTAGGTTGCCCACCTTGGAATTAGCTGCACCTCTTGGAAAGCCTACTTTGAGCCAATATAATGTCAAGCTGAGATGTGGCTTTGGGAGATTAAATGAACCGACTGGGAAATTGATTTATTTTTAAAAATTTGTTCCATCGATATGGCTGCTCATCTCAAATAAATGAATCTGGGAAACGAACTAACAGCATTTTTTTTAAATGGAAAAAAACAGCAAAATAAGTTAGATAATTGGCAGCTGAGTTAGAAACAAGGATAAAAAGCAACCATCCATATAAATACAGCATTTTAAATTAAACTAGTTCACAGACTTTTCATGTGCTTACACAAAGATCTGCGTACTGTAATGGGCACACGTCTTTCTTTATAGGCACATTGTTTGTGCGTTCCCTTAAAAGTATGGTGAATGCACCTAATTGCTAATGTTTTTTTCCAACTGTTTGCCATTAATTTATGTTTTCCTTGAACAAATATATTTAACTGATGTATTTAGCTGAAGCTGATGTAGAGACATCCTGTTTGCTTCAATGCTGAATTTACCTATTCTGTTAAGCTTGTGGTTATTGGGCTGCAATTACTCTGTTTCTTTCTCATCTCGCTCTCAACAGTGTGCCTTTCCATGTAAAAGAGAAAGAGCTAGAATTACAGAGAGAAAAGATGGAAGTGAAGAACCTGGAAACCTGGAAACCTAGCCCAAGTTTGATGCAATCTTTACTTGAAAGTGGACAAGTCAGAAAACTAACTTTTTCATAACTGAAGAATGGAAGGCAAGCTTGGTCCAAAAGCTCTGATTTTGCATATCGTAAGTTGTAGGACATATCTGTGAATACATCTCCTAGAAATTCTTGCCAAACTGATATGACCACATTTTGAATAATTGCAGAAATTTAGTTGTTTCTGTGCACTATGTAGTTGTTTCATATAGTTGCTTCTAAATGGATGAATAAATTAATAAGTAGGAAGTTTAATAAAGCATATTTAGTTCACTTATTTCAATAGTTATGATTTTATGAAAGAAGAAGAAAGTTTAATACCTTTTCTCAAGGTTCTTGCACTGTAACTTCTTCACTATGCCTGTTCAGCAAAGCCTTAGAGATCAAGGGGTTATCAGGATTCTATGTAGTTTTGCTCGTAGATTTGGTCATGCTAAGTAAGGCACCCATACATCACAAAGAATGCAATAAGACAAAGCAATGGAGTTTATTATAACCTCTGGTTGCACATAGGTTAATGATAAAAGAAGAGAGAACTTGAAATATAAAATACAATCTTCAGAACTGGGCTTAAAACCTGTAGATAGTATTATGTCTATTCTTTATAACCAGGCACCCTGACATAATAGAGATTAGAGTAGCAACCCACTGCACTTGTAAACGGAACTTGATTTCGAGACAAAAGTTCAAACAGACCTTGCTGTGAATAAATGGACTGGAACAAAAAGCATTAAGGAACAATTAAAGAAAGAGAAGAAGAAAACTGCAAAAACATGTTAGGGTAGGCATCAAGTGTTGAGCCTAATGGGAAGAGAACTTTTTTTCCCAAGCAAAAGGCCTGGAAAGATTGGAAAGAAATGGTAGCTTGGTTTGGATGAAGACCAGAAATAGAAAGAATTAAGCACTAGCAAAGAGTTGCTCTCCATGCTCTTCATTTCTCTCCATATGGCATTTGGTATTCCCCCTCTCAACCCCCCTAAAGCTTCAAATTCACAAAAATAAATCTAAATTAATATTTTTTCCTTTTTTATAAATAAGTGACCTTGCCAACTTCAGATTGGTTAGAAAACTTCAAAAGTCCCCCTGTTTGGTCTTGTGGTCTTCTTCCCTCCCCCAACATACTTGCTGTCTCTCTCACGTGTCCTTCACTCATACTTCTCTCATTTTCTCTCGCTGCCTAAGCAGGGAGATCTATTGTCAGGTGTTGTTGGGTAGATTCATAATGAGTGCAAATTGTCTCACTCGTGGCATTTATTTCCCACGTTTACCAGTCTTGCACAAGACTACTAGACTTATAGAAACCAGCATAAACACTGATTAGGCATTGCATGAGAAGGTGACCAATAGCTGATCAATCCTGTTAACCAAGTCAAAAATAACTCTAGTGATTTTAGGTGCTCACAGAAGCTAAAAATAGCCAATCCCAACTGAACCGATCCCAATCTTGCCACATCATGACTATGGTTGCCACTGAAGGATCCTAATTTCTACATATTGTGGGGCTTGCATCTGGAGGAGATGGTAAACACTACTTAAGGATTTGATTAGTTCACTATGAAACTAGCTGGCCTCAGCTATAGGCTGGGTTGAGAAGAAGGCATACCCTTAAAGAAAGTTAGTGAGACATCTTTAAGCAACATTGAGAGGATGTGTGGATTCTTCACATCTTCCCAGAAGACATAAAAAACAAAATGAATGTGGAGTGTAGTCAAAGTATTGAAATGGCTTTGGCTAATGCAACACCAAGTTCAGATGATATGCTTGGAAGTGTAATGCTAGCTTACTTGCAGTTTAACTGAGATAAATTGAATTGACCTATTCGTTTGAGCATTCTCATCCAACCATCAGTTCTCCTTATAAGGAGCTTTGCCATCTGGCAAATATGAATCACTTGCAGCAGATGAGAAGTCTTCTCCACCCTCCTTTTCCCAAACTGCTTGATAATTCATATCCTTGATTATTTAGAAGGCAAGATAGTATGTTGCTTCAAAACACCAGTGCTAGATTATTCAAGTCACTAGCATCCCAGGAGGCAACACTCTGGGTTTCATAAGCTTGCCAACTCTTGGAATTGAAGACATCTGGCAGCTTCTCAAGCCATCTTTTCTTTTTCGGTCTGATAAAATATTTTTTAAAATAGTGAGTGAAAAACTTTTTTGATTACATATTGCTGAAAAGTCCTACAGTTGACATTCAAAAGTAATAATGTTTGTGCAGCAACCTTATTGAACAATAGCTTCCAAGTTTTTACAGATGCCTGTAAGGATGTGTGTGTAATTCCCCGATTCTACTGTAATTCCAAGAAATATTATTCTATTTCAGTTTCATAGTCTTTCCACATATCCACGTTGATGAAGCAATCTGCCATATTTCTTTACTTTGCTGCAAGTTTTGCCTGTGGGACACCCCCCCCCCCCCGTGATTAAAGTTACAACTGAGAAAGATGATTTTCTCAATATGCCTTTGTGCTCATATACCTGTTTAACCTTTTACCCCTTGCTTTGGTTTGAATTCACACTGAGAAGGGAAAAAACCTTTCTTGGGACTGAATTTCTGGATTGCTGTTTGCTCCTTCCACGTGGGCATTGGAGGTAGGACAAAAACCAGCACTCGGTCAAAGGAACAAACTGCAGCAAAAAATGCCATGGAAGCTTTTTTACTCTCATTGTTCTTTGGAGCAGAAAATGGGCAAAACTCTTCATGGACTGCAAGGATAGTTGGAAACTGAAAGTTGACGCAGGAAATGTCAGAAGCCCCAGGAACAGCATTTTAATATGTGTTTTTTGTAATAAATGATTCATTGGAAAGATCAAAATGAGGTTCCCACTAACTTTATAATGAACTCAATGTATCCCTGCCCCATCTCTATTACTATATATAGGTGAGTGTATGCATGAAAAAGTTGACAGTTTCAAAGTGCCAAATGGTTGCATGATTTATTTTGTTTCATTGGCTTGACCTTTTTTTTGTTTTTCTTGAAAGATAAAAATGTTCAGTTAATGACAAATGGATCATGAGCCTTAAACAATAGGGCTCTATGAGAATCACAAATTATATGTGAATACTTTAGTTGGAAAATTTGCATTTAATAGTAATAGCAATAGCAACAGCATTTACACTCATATACTGCTCCATAGTGTTTTACAGCACTCTCTGAGCAGTTTACAAATGTCAGCATATTGCCCCTAACAATTTGGGTCCTCATTTTCCCAACCTTGGGAGGATGGAAGGCTGAGTCAACTTTGAGCCACATTAGGATTGAACTCCTGACTCTGGACTTTGCCTGCAATACTGCATTCTAACCACTGCACCACCATGTCTCATAATAGAAGCAAGTCCTACCTTGCCCCCACATGAATTAATCAGGGATTTCGAAGATCTGTATTGTAGACACCGGATATAATGGCCTCATTGACTGTTTGCTATTGAGAGCTCCTTCTCAAAACATTCTAAAATGACTCTCCAAAGATGAGGACTGGCAGGGTAGAGATACCACAAATTGCTGGAGCAAGGTTGACCATGGGTCCAGCTAAGCTGAATGCTGCATGTAAGCACAGTTAACTTGCCCAACACAGGACATAGGCAGGCCTTCAGCTATAGGGGCAGAGCACTTCCTAGGGTGGTACCTCTGTCAAGAACAGTTGAGAACAGCAAAGTCCTCTCCTCTTGTGTTGTTACTGGGGCAGCGTCTCTCATTATCCAAACTCTGGCCAGTGATGAGTCCAGCCCATAGTGAAAGTTTTCCTGTTACAAGCTATTCCCCTGGCATGATAATATAGAAAGAATAAATTTGCTGTTTTTAACTCTATTAATTAAAAACATTGACAAAGGAAAAAGATATAACACAGTTTTTGTAAGAGAGATTAGAAAAATCACATATTACAACTTTGCAGCAATTTATAAAGGAAAATTCAGGATGTTTTGTAAAATAAATAAATGAATTCGTTTTCTTAGACTCTAATGAGGAATTTTAGGGGGAAAAATGACATATTCTTATGATAATATTGCTCAAAGAAATAGAGGAACTGGCATCATAAGCAAACCCCAGGGGCCTCATCAAACGTCATAAAAGTAGTTTAAATAATTGCTGAATATCTTTTGAAATTAATAACAACACTGAAGAGATGTTTATCTCATCCCAGGTGCAATCCTGCTTGGCCTGGAATCTTCCTAGTTCAAAGAAGTTGTCATTATTACTGAATCTTTCTATTAATCTCCCATTCTCTCAACCTCGTTCAGTGGCTTCAAATCATCACTTCATTTCCTGATGGTCAAAAATTTGCTGCATCCTATAACATTTAAGGAGGCAAACAGCTAGTTATGTGGCACTCAGCGCAGTGCATTGAATAGCTTCAGCAATTTTGCTGTCTTTTTACATTCATGGCTAGCTTTTAATGGATTTGTTTATACCTTCTATTATAAATAATTAGCTTAGAAATTTAGGAAATAAATAAATAAGTAATTATATTAACTGGCAGAATTAAAATGGTGTTGTTTTCTTAGCTGATTATGGAGGTATAACTCACATTTGTTTACTTTTTTTGCCATGATCTTTTCTTTTCTCTCTCTCTCCCTCCCCCCCCCTCCTCTCTCAGTATATGAAGTACTTCCTGCTTGTGTGCTTATACTACCCTTCTTTGTGATCATCTGGCCTACATTCTTCTCCCCAATTTCTCCTAGATTCTCTAGATAGGAGACTTTCTTTGGTTTCCCCTGCCCAATTCCTCTAATATGACCGGTGAGGGGTTCAACAGGCCACCATCCCTCTGTCCATTGTCATACCTTAGCAAGCCCAGTATATATATGGCTGGGCAATAGTGAGACAGTAGATGTGTAAACAATGTAGACTAGAAAGGACCCGTGCAAGGAGAAATCGAGTACGGAGACGTAAAAGTGTCCCCTTGGTGTGATATTGTGACATGTTTTATAATAGTTGATTCCATTAAAAAAATACTGAACTTTTACTTTTGTCTTTCATATTTATTTCCTATACCTCCTAAGAAAGAAAACTGAATTTCTGTAAGTTTACTATAATGCCAAGAATCCCATTTATTTGAAAGTGTGCCTTCTTCCCACCTTTGTGCAAACCTGGCCTGGAAAAGTAAATGTTTGGAATAAGAACAGTGTCTGCGGTGTCTTCAAATGGGGTGGGCAGCAGAAAGAGGGCAAATGTCAAAATTTGAGAAATCCATACCTGCAGTGCAATGATTCTTACCCTTTGGTACTAGAACCCCTAGGGATTTTCTGCTTAGCAATTAAGCAATAAAGTAGTGAAAAAATGAACTGGTGAAAGATGAAAGCAGTATATTCAGTGGTGGTGGCATCATGATACAAACCCCACCCCTTGTGTATGTTGTTCAACTTTAGTGCATGCACAAGAGGGTTAGGGTTGCAACTTGCATCATAATACCATCATGGCATCATCATGCCTCTTTTCCTATAAACGCATGGATGCAGCTGATATCGCAATCATTAAAGTTTCCCTAGAAGATCTGACCAAGATTTTAAAGAACTGTTTAACATAAAGGCATTGAGCACCTGGATTCAAAAAAGAATATTCTTCTAGATATTCAACTTACATTAATACATTAGTTTAACCTAAAATCAAACTGGGATTATCTCGAGCAAAGAAGACTATAGATACAGTGTAGGAATGCTGGGAACCTTGATTGCTGTAACGGTTTCTCTAATATAAGAACAGAACCTTCAGGCAAAAAAAACTTTTGATATTACTTCAGTGACTCATCTTTAGTTATGAACTTTGGGAGCCTGGGCAGCTGTGGAAGTTCTTTTAAGTATGTATTTTTCTTATCTAGGGATCTAAACATTCATCCTTGGGTGTATTTACTGGTTGGGCTAAAACTCTTAATTGGATATACAAATACACGCTTCAGTTCCTGTGGAATTTACATAAATTTAATTAATAAAATATGCAGGCAATTTCTTCCTTTAATTATCTTAGGATGACGTATTACCACGGTTCCTGTTGCTTTTTTCAGATCCTTCAAAAGAGGATTCACTCCAGGGTAAAACAAAGTTAAGTCAGTAATCAGAGTCTGTAGATGGTTCCAAGTCATAGTTCTATCTACACATAACAGAATAAGAGAGTTGGAAGAGACCTTGGAGGTCTTCTAGTCCAACCTCCTGCTCAAGCAAGAAACTTTATACCACTTCAGACAAATGATTGCCCAATCTCTTCTTAAAAACCTCCAATGTTAGACAATTGGGACTGGAATTTCAATCATCAGTAGTTGCAGTCATAAGTCAAGGTGTCCATGTGATTGGACCTATTTTTCTATCACTTTTACAGTGATCATTAAGCAAATCAGGTAGTCATGAGTCCAAATTACATGGTTGCTGCGCAAATCATATAGTCATTAAGTGTATCCATTTTCACCAAATGGGCAGTTTTTTCCAGAAGCCAGCAAAAAATGTCCAAATCACCAGTTATGTGGCTAAGGGACGCTGCAACTGGTCATAAATATGAGCCAGTTGTCCAGTGCCCAAAATATGGTCATGTGACTGCAGGCTGTGGAAATGACATTTTACAACAGCCGGAAGTGCTTTATAGGCTGTAAAGCACCCTTTTTGAGGTCATTGTAACTTCAAAGGGTCATTAAATGACTGATCATAAGTCAAGGACTACCCCCCCTTTGTGTGTGTGTGTGTGTGTGTGTGTATTGCTGGTATGGCTGAACATCTTTGCTAACACTATAGTAATCCAAAATTTCACTTAGGTCGGCTGCCAAATGTATACGTATACGCTTCAAGTATAAAACAGGAAATATCTTTTGTCTACTGGTCTCTATCAGTGTTCCCATGCAACGTACAGTAAGTGCATATCTGGAACTAGAATATGAGTATTTTTTAATTTCCCTAACATTTTGTATTGATGATACCCTCTCTTTTACATCACTTCCATATTGTCCCTCAAATAAATCCATCCTGTATGCTATGAATAACAATAAACTCTCATTCACATTTTTAAATGTTAAAATGTGGGGTTATGAACTACTTCATGTAATTTTAAAAAGTAAGATTTTCTGTTTTTGAAGTAAACCGATTTTATTTCCTCAAAATGGGAAGAAGGGCTCCCATTTATAGACTTGGATGGTTTAATATCCTTGAGTGTTCATCGTAGAAAGCTGCAGTGTAATTT
The DNA here is from genome assembly GCA_032468155.1 of Oxyrhabdium leporinum. NCBI lineage: Eukaryota > Metazoa > Chordata > Lepidosauria > Squamata > Cyclocoridae > Oxyrhabdium > Oxyrhabdium leporinum. Next base: position 64,247 of record JANHFL010004381.1, read on the forward strand.
GCTCCTCTGATGCATCTTATCGCACATTTGGCAAGCAAAGTTTCCTTATGGACCTATCTATAGTATTATAACTAGAATTTAATTCTGTGCCAAAATCCTTTTTGGCTTACAGTTGGTGTTCTCCAGGACTGCACGTCCACTTTTATGTGTTGGCAGAGGCAAGGGGCATGCCGCAAGGCAATGTTTTCAGAACATTTGCATGGGAATTCCTTAGCCCAGCCTCGGCCCTGCTTGGTTTACTGTACGTGGCAGGCAGGTCCAAGGAAGGAGCGTATCTGCCTTCTGTCCTTGTATGGCTAATGAGGCATCTTTGCTTGCTAGGAAAGAATGATAAAGGTGACACTTGTCAGTTTAGCGTAACATTTTGGTGCAGTCGCTCCTGCTTTGGCTACCACTGGAAAACACCTCTAACATGATCTGCTTCATTGGAGGGAAGATGAATTATAACAATTGCCTCCCTCTAGGCATTGTTGCTGCTTCTGATTTTTTTCCTCAAAGGCACTTCATCACTCATATCCAGTGAATTAACCCTCAATTGATTTCTGTCATCCATTGCAAAATAGATGTTGATGCGGGATTAATTTCTGCAGTTCCTCGGTGTGTGTAACAAGTGACCTTGAGATTGCCCAGAATTAAATGCTATTATAATTTATGTGTTCACTGGCTGGTCAATGCATGTTCTCTTGGGTCCCTCTCAGGGACTAAAGCCTGATCTAGTTCCTGCTCTCAGCCCCAGCTGCAATAGAAGAATGTGGCCTTTCTCAGCCCGCTCCGACTATCCAGCACCACTGAATGACTGTGGAGGGAAGGCTGGCAACAGGAAAGCTAGCATCAACACCTTAGTGATATGGGATTGGGAGAGAGTGAAGGGTCCTTCCTCCTCCTTCCTTTATAAACTTAGAAAAAAGAGATGAAATGCTGACTTTCTAAGGAGGCTACAACAGACATTCTAGGGCAGGGGTGTCAAACCCGATTTCATTGAGGGCCGCATCAGGGTTGACCTCAGAGGGCTGGGGGCCAGGGGTGTGTCTGGGGTAGGCATGGCCATGGTGAGTGTGACACGGAACTTGTTTCGGGGGCACCTGTGGCTGCTTAGTGTTAAGGCAGGACTTCCCTGAGATCGTCCCACACTCTCACTATAATCTCCTTCCTTCCTTCCTTCCTTCCTTCCTTCCTTCCTTCCTTCCTTCCTTCCTTCCTTCCT
>JANHFL010004381.1:97091-107153 GCA_032468155.1 Oxyrhabdium leporinum
TCTAGGGAAGAGAAGGACCAGGGGAGACAGGAGAGCATCTTCCAATATTTGAGGGAGGGGCTGCCCCAGAGAGGAGGGGGTCAAGCTATTTTCCAAGGCACCCGAAGGCCAGAGAAGGAATAATGGATGGAAACTGATCCAGGAGAGATTCAACCTGGAAATAAGGGGAAATTTCCTGACGGTGAGAACAATCAACCAGTGGAACAGAAGTTGCCTTCGGAAGATGTGGGAGCTTCATCCCTGGAAGCTTTCCAGAAGAGACTGGACTGCCATTTGTCAGAAATGTTGTAGGGTCTCTTGCTTGGGTGTGGGGGAAGGTTGGACTAGATGACCTCTAAGATCCCTTCCAATTCCGTTAATGGGTAATCTGTAGTTTTGTCCTCTTCTAGGGTCATTGGTGGCATCGAGTCTGGGGGATCCAACCAACGGTGTCTACTCTGTCCTTCCACACGGCCAAATGAAGGAGAAGTTGGTTTACTCACAGTTCTGATGCTTCACCCAACAGAAGGAAATCAGCAGAGCAAAATCAAGTGCTTTTGGAAGGACAATTGGGATGTTTTTAGGAAAGTTTTACATAACACGTGTCTCTTTCTGGATGAACTACTGTGATTTTATTATTCTGTCCGGAACTTTGCAAGCATTGCTATCGGTAAACATCTCAAGAATCACATTCCCCTATTTGGGGAAGAGAGGACCTATCGGGCAGTCACTGCATGATCACCATTCATGTCTTACAACAATCGTTCTCGACCCTTTCTTCACCGCGAACTTCCTTCAAATACCTTTTGTGACCCTCAAGACTCAAGATTTAAATCCTAACATTATTTCAAGCCTGTGATGACATCGTGGCTACGGTGGTGCAGTGGGTAGAATGCAGCATTGCAGGCTAACTCTGCCCACTGTCAGCAGTTCGATCCTGACCGGTTCAAGATCAACTCAGCCTTCCATCCTTCCGGGATTGGTCAAATGAGGATTCAGATTGCTGGGGGCAATGTGTCCGTTAAAGGGGGCTGTAAAGCACTGTGAAGTGGTATATAAGTCTAAGTGCTTTTGCTACTGTCCCCCAGGGCTCCGCAGACTACAGATTGGAAAACCACTGCGTTATAGCATATTCACTGTATTCATTTTGGAAAGAGGGTTGGTTTTTTTTTTAACGGCTTTTCTGACCGATTTCTCTCTAGGAAGCTGTACACTTCTTCTTCAGCAGGAGAAATATCCGCTTTTTCTGTTCAAAACCTTAGTTCCAGAGGAGAAAGCAGGACTTTTAGAATTAAACTTAAGTTGACTAGCCTTTTGCATCTGGATACTGTCTATCCATTTCCTGGGTTGAATGGATAAAATGGTGAAGCCGTCCACTAGGTGGCGCTGGTGTCTCAGAAGTAAAATGGTGGATTGTACACAGTTCTCTTTGGGATTTTTAATTATATTTTTCTCAGGTACGGATGTGGGTGCAATCTATTGTTTATTTATTTGTATCCCGCTTTATTATTTTGGTTTTATTATTTTTACAAGTAGCTCAAGGTGGCAAACATCTCCAAGTTTCCGACATTTTCCTCCTGTTTTCCTCACAGCAGCCACTCTCTAACTTTAAAAGTTTCTTGGATAAGAAGTAAAATATTTTCAAAGAAAAAGCCAAGAAAATCCAGCTACTTTTTTTTTTTTGGGGGGGGGGGAAGCACGTTTGGGACAACTGAGGTTTGTACAGGTAGTCCTCGATTTACGACCAGAGTTGAGCCCAAAATTTATATTGCAAAGGAAGATACTTGTTAAGTGAGTTTTGCCCCATTTTATGACCTTTCTTGCCCCGGTTGTGAAGTTGATCATTGCAGTTCTTCAGTTAGGGCAGGAGGGGTGGGCTGATACTGGTTCACACCGGTTTGAGTGAACCGGTTTTTAGTTTTATGGCCAGTTCGGCGAACCGATAGTTCCCATCCCTGGCTGGCCCCACCCATCCCCCGCCCAGGAGTCCGCACGCAGCCCATTTGGGATGCAGGTAAGTTCAGGGCCCTTGCGGGGGCTCAGGGAGGGTGAAAAACGGGCCTCCTGGAAGTTCTGGATGAGAGCCTCTGGAGCCTGGGGAAGGCGAGAAACAGGTGGTGCAGGAGGCTGACTAGGCCACACGCACCATGGCCACACCCACCCAGCAACCAGGCAGAGAACCAGTTATTAAATTTTTTGAAGCCCACCCTGAGTTAGGGACACGGTTGAGACGTAAAGCTGGCTTCCCCATTGACTTTTCTGGTCAGAAGGCTACTCTTCCTGGGGTTTCCCTCCTCACTGCTCACCCCCTTACTTGCCTGCTTGGCAAAGATATTGATCCGTCTCTCCTGGGAGGAAAGATCTGTTGGCTGCAGATGCTTTGCTGAGATCAGCTCCTATTCCAGGAACCTCCATCAAAGCAATGGGATGGGTTGGGTTGCAGAAGCCCTGAGAAGACTCTGGGAGTGCAGGGTGAGGTGGGGGAGAGGAAATAGGAGACCCCCACAAGAGCTTGGCCCAGAGAGACCTTGGGGAATCCACGGTCCCCGAGCCCCTTCTCAGGAATGGCCTCTACGGGTAGTCCTCAATTTATAACCGTTTGTTTAATGACCATTTGAAGTTACAATGGCACTGAAGAAAGTGACTGTCCCAAAGTCACCCAGCCGGCTTTCATGCCTAAGGCGGGACTAGAACTCTCCATCTCCTGGTGATTGGCCCAAAGTCACCCAGTCGGCTTTCATGCCTAAGGCGGGACTAGAACTCTCCGTCTCCTGGTGATTGACCGAATGTCACCCAGTCAGCTTTCATGCCTAAGGTTGGACTAGAACTCACCGCCTCCTGGTTTCTAAGCCAGCACCTTCACCATTAGAGCAAACCATTACAGGTAGTCCTTAAATTATGACCACAATGGTGTCCAAAATTTCTGTTGCTAAGCAAGACAGTTATGCATTCCCCCCTCCTTCATGACTTTTCTTTCCCCAGCTGTTAAAGGACTAAGGCTAAATTATATGATGAACGATGGAAGGAACTAGATATGTCAGGTCTAACGAAAAGAAAGACAAGGGGTGACATCATGGCAGTCTTCCAATATTTGAGGCGCTGCCCCAAAGAAGAGGGGGTCAATCTATTCTGCAAAGCACCTGAAGGCAGGACAAGAAACAATGGATGGAAACTAATCAAGGAGAGAAGCAACCTAAAACTAAAGAGAAATTTCCTAGCAGTGAGGACAATTAACCAGTGGAACGACTTGCCACCAGAAGTTGTGGGTGCTCCCAACACTGGAGGTTTTCAAGAAGAGATTGGACAGTCAGTATAAGTCTCCTGCCTTGGAGAGGGGATTGGACTAGAAGACCTCCAAGGTCCCTTTCCACCTTGTTTTGTTCCCAGAAGGGTGACCTTGCTTTTGAATCCCCCTCCTCTTGCCATTCTACTCTCTCTGTTTGCTCCCTGTGAATATCACTGAATTGCACAGGCATTTTGCTCTCTGGAGGACAGTCAACGGGATGAGCAAGACACTAAAAATAAACTTTTTTTTTTTTTAAATTTGCTTGGGGATGCGCAAATCCCAGCTGTCCTGTGCGACTTGTAGTATCTTGTTTCCCCCTGCAGTTCAAGAGGTAGGAACGTGTCGAGGGACGTACAAACTACTTTTGCGGATGATTCTTCCACCTTCAAGGACATTTGTATCAAAAAAAAGTCAAAATGGCAGCTGGGATTACGCACAACTTTTGTTTATCTGCAACACAGTGGCTTCACAGAATAACAGAGTTGGAAGGGACCTCGTAGGTCATCTAGTCCAACCCCCTGCTCAAGCAGGAGACCCTACACCATTTCTGACAGATGGCAGTCCAATCTCTTCTTGAAAGTCTCAACTGATGAAGCTCCCGCAACTTCCGAAGGCAACTTCTGTTCCGTTGGTTGATTGTTCTGTCAGGAAATTTCTCCTTCATTCCAGGTTGCTCCTCTCCTTGATAAGTTTCCACCTCTTGCTTCATATCTTGCCTTCAGGGGTTTTGGAGAATAGCTTGACTCCCTCTTCTTTGGGGCAGCCCCTTAGATATTGGAAGACTGCTATCACGTCACCCCTGGTCCTTCTTTTCACTAGATTCGACATCCCCAATTCATCGTATGCTTTAGCCTCCAGCCCCCTAATCATTTTGCACTCTTTCCAGAGTCTCAACCTCTTTTTATCTAGTATTTTATATTGCATTTTACATACATCACATGCACTTTAACTGCCGGTAAAACGCACGCCATGAAAGATTTTTAAAAAGGTGATCACAGCCGCCATTTTGACCTCTTGGATGAGATGCCCTGGCTCATCCTTACTCCTCACAACTCGGGCTGCGGCCGTTACCTGCGTCATTTCCAGCACAGCCCTCATTCCTGCGTCTTTCATTCATCCCTGGGTTCCTTCAAATCTACTGTGAGGAGCGTTGACAACACCCACAAGGCTATCTCAAATCTGCATTTTTAAAATATTTCAATGTAGGGACTTATTTGCATGATTTATGAAGCCCCCAAACTCACCACCGGATCAGATAAACGTATGCACCGAAGGCATTTTTTTTCTGGGTAAAGGAAAGACACTGTTTGCGCAAAGAGGGCATGTCAGGAAAGATATATAGAAACATAAATATATTATAAATGTGCCAGTAAGTGCACGGGAATATCTGAGCACATTTCCTGTTCGGGATTGAAGGAGGGAGAGCCAGCCGGCTGCCAAAGAGCAGAGAAATAATTCTGACAAAAGAAAGACAGTCTCTTTCCTAACCTACATCGAGCTCTGTCTCTCTCTGTGTATGTCTTTCTCTCTCTCATTGTCTTTCTCCTTCCCTTGTTCGTTTCTTTCTTTTTCTCTTTCTCTCGTTCTCTTTCTTGTCTCCCCCTCTCTTTCTCTGTCTCTCTTTCTTTCTTTCAGTCTTTCTCTCTGTCTTTCCCTTCTCTTTCTTGTTCTTTCTCTGTCTTTCTCTCTCTTTCCCTCGTTCTTCTTCCCGCTTTCTGTCTCTCTATCTCTCTTTCACCTACTTTTTCTCTCTCTCTTTCTTCTTCTTCTCTCGCTCTCTCTTTCTCCTCTGTTTCTCTCTCTTTCTCTCTTTGTTCCTGGTGACTTTAACATCCGGATCCATCCAACCCATGAGCCCCACCCGCAGGGACCCCGTCTCTGTCCCCTCTTCGCCTCCCTGCTTCCATGCTCAGGCGTGCACCCCTGTGCCCCAGAAGGAACCAGATGCTCCCTGGGTTTATGAGGCCTTCACAAGCTTCCAACTCCAACAGCCGTGTCTCATTTTCTTTCAGAGGCCATTAAACTCAGCCGCCTCATTACCCGCCTTCAGCGCTCATTCTCGCCTGCTGTTGCAACCCCTCCAAGGGAGTCCATGCCTTCCCTCACAATCTCCTTTATAGCCTGACGCTGCTTTCCCCCTAAATATAATCTTCTTGTTTGTCTGTCTGTCTGTTTGGCTTCCTCGTGCCCTTGATCAGAGCTGTGAACTTTTCCCCTTCTAGCGTGCAGCTTGGCTCACTTCCTCGAGCTGCCTGAAACAGCCTGGTCTTCAGGCTCTCAGCTCGTTCCAGAGATTATTATTATTATTATTATTTTGTGCAACAAGGCGGGCGAAACGTTGGTGCTCTTGCCCCCCGTGACCCGTTGTCCACTTGGAAGCTTTTGATGAACCTTCGGAGGAGCATTGCCCTGGATAATTCATGACAGGTCGACCTCAACTTACAACAGCAATTACGACGGGGAATTTCTGTTGCTAAGCAAGGCTAAGTGAGTCACGCCTGATTTGAAGACTTTATTTTCCATGGCTGCGAAGCAAATCACTGGAGTGTGAGTCAGTTTTCAAGCGTCTGAATTTTGATCACGTGACCACGAGGACGCTGCAACGGTCATAAGTGTGAAAAATGGCCATACGTCTCTTTTTTTCAGTGCCGTTGTAATTTCGAACGGTCACTAAGCAAGCGGTTGTAAGTTGAGGGCCGCCTGTATTCTATCTTTCTGGACAAGAGTGGGTGACCAGTCTACCAGCCCCTTCCCTGTCCCAGCAAAGCTAGATCCTGGGTCTCACCAGTCGGTCTCATGACTGGATTTCCTGTTCACGCCAATTAAAACATGGATTTGCAAACCCGAATGAGCAGCTCAGCAGCCCAAAAAACTGAAAAGCACTCAGATGGGTTCCCAGCTCAGACGAAGGGCTCGGCAAAATCCAGGTTGCCTCCCCCCTTCCCCCCCCCACTTCCGAGGCCGTCTTGCTGAGCTGAGAAGTGCTGGAAAAAAGATGTTGGGCGGGAGGGTGGAGGGAGAGAGAGAGAGAGAGAGAGAGATACACACAGACACAGACATAGAGAGAGACATACAGAGAGAGAGAGAGAGAGACAGACACAGACACAGACATAGAGAGAGACATACAGAGAGAGAGAGAGAGAGAGAGAGAGAGAGAGAGAGATACACACAGACACAGACATAGAGAGAGAGAGAGAGAGAGAGAGATAAACACACACAGAGACACACACAGAGAGAGGGGGAAACCGGCTGATGGGCAAGCATCTTTGGCGAGGGCGCTCTGGCTTTCTCCGAGCCTGACCCCTGGAGTGGGTGTGCGAGGTTCAGTGGGGCCAGTCCCCTTTTCCCACTGCCCTGAGCTTCTTAAAGCCATGGCCGGCTGCTGCAGGCCCATCCCCCTTTCTGTCATCCCCTCTTCCTGGATCCCATTCCCACCCCGCCAACTCTTGTGTTAGCGAGGCTGGCATAGGTCGTGGCCGTGTCGGGCCAATGTCTCAGGGCGGAGAGCAGGTTGCGTGTTTCCCCAAGTGACCGAAGCACAGCCAGCACCAACAAGGGCCGGAAGAAGCTCCAGCAAAAGTGAAGCGACGGAGATTCACCCCCCACGCCGCTTCTCCATCCCCCACCGTCACCCTTACTTTCTGAGACCAGGTGGGTGAGGGAAGGGGTAGGGGTGGAGGGGTGGGGCCAGCTAGTGATGGGACAGGGAGCCACAGCAGGGGGCTCAAAGAGCCGCATGCGGCTCCAGAGCCGCAGGTTGTCGACACCCGAACTAGTATCACAAATTCTTCCTCACAGTTATGTTAAAGTGCTTCCGTCTTGTTCTTGAGCTAGAAGGAAAGGCTATCAGTACAATAAATGCTGTCCTTACATCTTATAGCAAGGTAGTTTCAGGATAGCAATGGGCTGGTCTCCTGCTATTCTTTCTCCTCAGCCTCATCAATCACTCCCTGAATTCTACATATTGGGACAGGATTGGATGTTCAAGCTGTCAGCTGTATTATTTTGGTATTATCATCTATTTCATGGGAATATCAACCATTTCCTCTCCTGCAAAATAGGCAAGATCAAAAAATCTACCTGCTCCTCGGCTTTATGTGCCCTTGCTCAAGAAAATCAGATCACTTGGGCATTTTCTTGCTCTGCTGGTTTTGATCTACATCACTCACAGCAACTGTCACCCCCCCCCCCAAACACAGAGTCAAATCTAAAAAGCAAGATGTATGATCTCATTGGTTGGGTTTATGTCAAGAGGCAAGAGGGTAATATACAGAATCTGGAAATCAAATAAGCTAAAACTCTAGCCCTTATTTAGTAGGAACTTCCATAAAGCAGGTTCTCTGAAAGCTATTTGAACCACTTATCCCAAAATCCAGGGCAGATGGTCTACCCATTCTTTTTCCAGATAAGACTGACCTTGAAATAATCACCAGCTTAATATGAATGAACTTATTTATTTGCAATCTCAGACTGATAAAACACAAGTACAGAATTCAAAATACAGAAAGATCAATAAAAATACATTTAAAATGCAGGACAAAAACAAAACAACCCCCTGAAACAATCAATAGCAAGAAGAGGGCATCACACATAGTTATTGCAGAAATCTGGCAACCTCTGTAGTGGGTGCTTCTCTTGCAGAAAGACGATTGTGATTGCTGGATCAGAATGAAACTAAACTTTCCAGCAGCTTATTTTGACTAATGTTTTGAGATACTTCTTTGTCTTTCCCAACCTGACAGTCAGCCCTTGAGATCTGCCAAACTTAAGAAAATTAGAAGCACTTCTGTAAGAGAGAGCTAATCTGGAAAAGCCGGCTGAGGAGAACAATGAACATAGAAAGACCACAAGGGAACAGCCAGCAGTGAGCAAACCCAAATGCTTTTAAAGTCGAAAGTCTGCCAACCCCCAAAGTCTTCTGGTTCCCCAAAGACCTTATTAACGAGGTCTTCACATTTGCTAACTAATACAAAACAATGCATCTTCAATAATACAAAAAGATGTAGCATTTTCAGATCAGATCATTCAGAGTTCCAGCAATAGCTACCCTATCCAAAACTAGAAATGGAAAATCTCCAGACTTAGGAGGCCTCAAAATCTACAGCTTCTTGGTTCCTCATCATCAAGACCCCCCCTATAGCCTCCAGATTCTCTAATCAGAACCTTGGCAACAACATGACATCTAACATCTAACCCTGTGCTGATGATAACCTTATCCATAGTCTCACGTAGATAATAAACTGAAGCAAAGATAAAATTAAGCTCTGAGGCATTCCATCAATAATGATTGGAACTGATTCTGCTGGAAGGAGAAGTAACCATTGGAAGAGTGTGCTTCCTGTTCCCTCTTCCTGAGCTAGTCAAGAAAGGTCCTATGACCAACATATTCAAAGGTAGCCAAGAGAACAGGGAAGGGTAAGATGGATGTCTCATCCCCATCCCAGTCCTACCATAGGACAACCTAAACACAATCCATGCTACCTCAAGCCAAAGTCTGAGCTACAGGAAGAATCCCCAAGTCTGTGTGCTATCCCACTCACTCACACACACATGTAACAGTAGATTAATGGTTTATTAACATTCCCCAGCAATTCTCTTCATCCAAAACTACGGTAAATCCACAACACAAGAGGGTGCATGAGGCCAGAAAAGTCCAGAGTTCATAAGGCATGATCCAAAGTCAAGGCATGGGATCAATCTAAGGCAAGGCTGGAATCACAATGACCAGAAAACACACAGCCAGGAAATGTAATGTTGTTCCAGCATCAGCTCCATCTGTCTGTTGTGCTAAATAGCCAGCTTCTGGTTCAGCCTATGAAGAAGGATGGGGTTGCCTCCTCACAAGTAATCAGGCTGACCTTCACTGCTCCTTTTCTCAGCCCTACATGTTCTTGAATCAGATGCAGAAGGCAGCTCCTCATCACTAACTGGCTGCACATTATGAATTTCTTTTATTTAAATCCTGAAGTCTGGTGTAGATGTTTGGCATTACAGGGGATGTGTCAGCAGAAAGTGGCTGAACATGAAAAAAAAGAAATAGGGTGGACACACAGAAGCTAAAGTGACATTGTTGGGGAGTGATTGGCCCACAAGGCAAACAGTTGCACATGCCCATAGAACCATCAGCTGGTCACTTATAAATAAGCATTTGTAGTTAAAAGTTACATTATTTGCTGTCATCAAAAAGTCACATCTATGATAGAATGATCACAGACTGACAAAGTTTTGACCTAATAGTATAAATTGGTATTCTAGTTCCTAAATGTTATTTGAGAATTGAAGTCTTATTTTATATGAAGATTGGTTTTTTGTGCTCATCACTACAACATCAGATGTTAATTTAAGATAATTCACGAGAGGAAGGTTTGCAGAACTTTCTGATTATCATATCATAGGGGCTATTGGGAAGAGCAGAGGATCCCTTGTACAAGGTTTTGGTTTTTTTTTTAATCCAAGCTCCAGGTGGAGTGACTTGTGTCTTTTTCATATCATATCACTGTCTCCTCAAGACAGACATTTGAGAAAGGCTGTGGTTCCATTGGGGGCAGGAAAAGGATGGGAAATTTTCTTTTAGAGAATGTCTTTATGTTGACTTATTTTCAGGCCAGAGTTCCTTATTAAGCATAGCACTTTATACTTATTATGCAATAGCTTGCCTGAAATAAATCAGGTGGGGCATCATCCATATCCAGAGGATACAGAGATTTAACAGATTAACAGAGTTGGAAGGGACCTTGTAGGTCATCTAGTCCAACCCCCGCCCAAGCAGGAAACCCTACACCATTTCTGACAAATGG
>JANHFL010004382.1:0-20938 GCA_032468155.1 Oxyrhabdium leporinum
GTGAGAGAGAGAGAGAGAGAGAGAGAGAGAGAGAGAGAGAGAGAGAGAGAGAGAGAGAGAGAGAGAGAGCAAACATAAAGTGTAAAGAAAGCTAATCAGTAGAATTTATATCTGGTTCTTTGCTCATCTTTTCTGGCATGCAGGAGCCATACTGTAAAACATTTAAGCAATCCCTATGCCTTTTAATCTGGTTATTTTCCATTTAATTCACCTATGGTATTTTGTTTTGTGTTGTGTTGAAAAAAGCATATTTTATTCACACTCCCAAATCCTACTGCATCTTTTTACTGAGCATACAGCCAAAAAGGTACACGTAAGCAAGTTTACAACATTTATTGGCAACATTGAATGTGCTAGTTGGTAGGATATTTGAACTTGTGAATGGGAGAAAAGTACCAATCTCAGATATTAGCGCTTTCTTTGATGCCACAGAAGGTTATTGGCATCAAATATTCACAAGCTGTGCATCTGGGTCAGTTCCTGCATTGTTTTCTATTCTCATTAGTAATCTGCAAGGGAAGGCAAACAGTTGTACATTAATGAATAATGCTTAGAACTAGATTGGTCCTGTTAAAATTACCCTCTGTATTAATAGCAATACAATTCAGAGGACTGATATATTTTTTTGTCCTAAAAGAAGACCTGATTTATTGTTTATTCCTTTATTCCAGATGTAGTATATATAGAATAATGTTTCATTTTAGGTATTCTCTTTTGCATGCATACCGATATAAAACTAGAGTGTATGTCTACCTCTTAGGTAAGCTTAATTGTTCAGTACACAATTGCAGGATAGAAGTATCAAAGTATCAAAACTTCAGTTGAAATAATATATCCTGCTTCCCTCCAGAAACATGAATCCATGTATATGAAACTATTTATTTGTTTTATTTCACAGTATTTATAATGTGTCTCAACTCCAAACAACTATGGGAGTAACCATAAGCATAAAAGTAATTAATGACTACTTACTTAGTGACTGTTCAGAGTTATGACAGATCCCCCAAAAGCTACTTACAACCTGGATTTAAAGTTCTGATGTCTACACCTCTCCTCCCACAGAGTAACATGACCATATTTTGGGTGCTCAACAACTAGCTCACAATTACAGCTATTTGCAGCACCCCAGTGTCACATGGTTTGGCATGGTTAAGGAGCCGGAATGAGGATGGGAACTCATCAAGGGTTTGTGAGCCAAGCATCATGTGATGGGGTGAGCTCCTGACCTTGCCCCAGCTCTTGCCAACCTAATAGTTTGAAAGCATACAAATACAAATAGATAAATAAATAGATACCACTTCAGTGGGAAGATAACAGCACTTCATGATGTCATGCTGGCCACATAATCATGGAAATGTCTTTGGACAGCGCTGGCACAATGACCTTGAAACAGAGATGAAACCTCCCTCTAGAATCAGCAATAACTATGGAGTAAAATCCACAGGGATTCCTTTACTGTTGTTGTTTTTTTTACTGTCACATGACTGTAATTTCCAACATTTTTACCAGAAACCAGTATTTATTTATGTTTTCCAGCAAAAAATGCCCATAGTGAACAATGGTTTTGCTTAATGACTGTGCTGTTCACTTTACACTGCTAGGTTCTCTTAATGACCATTGCAAAAATGTAATAAAATCAGGTCTGGTGAAGTGATGATCTTCTTTATGAACATCATGACTTACAACTTACAACTGAAATTATGAGCTCAGTTAATAAATGAGGACTGTAAATGAGGACTGTTTGTACCTTGGTTCCATCCATACAGCTTCCATCTCCTATGCTGGTGATTAAAAGTTAGACTTTATGACATTATAAGATCTTTGGTTATTTAAGAACTGAAAGCAGCCTAAGTGGGAATTAGGTGGTTCTGAATGTAATATGCTCCATTTGATCAGCAACATATTGGATGAACTGCATAATGTATTGTTAAAAATATTCAGGGCAGTGAATTAGCTCTGTTGTAGATAGAACTGAATGAATGTGCTGGCACTTGATAACTAATCATATAAGGAGAGGAGAGATGAGTTATTGACATATGATCTTTATTCATCTTTCAGCCCAGCGTAGCAGCTCATTTATTAATCTACAGATTGGCAACTTTTCAACTGTCTTGGACCTGCATTGAATAAAAAAATGGTGGCCAAGGGCCACAGCGGGAAAGAACCAGTGAAATATATGCAGCCTGTATCTGGAGAGGTTGGGGTTTTAGTTGTATGTCTGACTGTCTATCTGTATTGAGAGGGCATACATATCTCATTACTTGTTTCTCTGTCTAAAAAAACCACAATAGTTTTAAAGCTTTTAGTCTATAATGAGAAACTTGAGAGCTCTATGTGACCTCTGGATTCCTCATACATGCTAGGGCAAATAAAAAGATAATAACACTGGAAATGGCCGAACATGTAGATACAGATCATTGTAACTTAGATTTTATTCTGTTCTTTGATGACAGAAGAAAGAGATAATTTCCAACATTATAGACTTTCAAGAGAGCAAGCTCTTAGCAAAATATGTTGAAATTGGATATTTTGTGTCCTAATTTAGTTGCACCCACTACTTCAGTATCTTCTAAGGCTAGTTTCTGTACTTGGAGTTGCACCTTATTGATGTTTCTTAGCCCCATTTTTCATTCTGCTCTGACTTTCATTAGTAGCCCCTGCAACACATAATTTGCATTTTCTGCTCTCAGAGTAGTGCCATCAGCCTAGCACTAGTTATTGATGTTTCCTTCTTCAGCTTAAAACCATACTCATGTTCTTACAACCCAGCTTCTCTCAATTTAAATTCTGCTTATAGGTTGAATACACAGCCTTACCCCACTCCTTTACTGACCTGCAGTCAGTATATTTCATCCTGTTGCACTGGATTGTGGCTTCATGGCCAGTGTGTAGAAATGTTCTGAAATCCTCATTGTCCCAAACATTGTCTACAGTTGTCCACAGTTTAACATGGTGGCCATAATCAAACACCTACGTACAATCAATGAAGCCACCAATTGACTTACTAATTGTATTCTTTGGCTTTCTCAATTATAGATTCTTAGAATGTGGTATTTAATGAAGAAATATATGCTATATATTGTAAAGTTTATAAATAATTGGGTGTAATTGGCAGTTGGGGACAAAAATGTAATATTGTTTCTACTGATCGTTTTTAGTATTTATTTTTTTCTTTTCTTTCTTTTTATAAAAGCATGTGTATTTATTTTAGATTCTTCATTTAGAAGAGACATTAAAGAAACATGTAGAAGAGTTGAACAATATGAGAGATTTCAGCTCTTACAGATATTTTTTTATTTTTATTTTTATCCATCTGTGAAAGGAGATTACTACCATAGGTTTTCAATAGGCTAAATTGCTTGGTTGAGTTACTGTTTGACAATGTAAATGTAGCTGGAGGGAAGCATTTATAGAATACAAACAATCTAATCGTAATGTAAAACAAACAATGTATTTCTTAATACTGTAAATGTATATTTATATCTGTATCCTATTCATTGTAATGATAATGACGCTTTATGGAAGTAATGTAAAAACAACAGCCGTGAAAAAATTATTTTACTGGTCTTCAATGTTTACTAAGAGAAGCAGATTGGACCCTAGAGCAAAAATTCGTTGTTTTAGCTGTTAAGAAGGACTATTTTTTAATTGCATTTTTTTCATTAACTTGCTTGGAAATTATACTAGTGCTGTAATGAGAAAGCAACCTCATTATCTGAAAAAGAGAAATCCAGAATTGAATTGATTGATTGATATTGTTCATCTTTCACTGGTTTTGTTTTTTATATTGTACTCCAATATAGGTACTGTTAAGGCTTTTGTACTCTAAATAAACACTGAATATTCTATGTACACTGTATCTTATCCTTTATTCTATATTTTCCATTTATTCTGATCAAGTTATCATGCCAAATGATATATTTGCATTGTCTTAAAAGTCAGAATTATGACCAGACTGCAAGGCCCTTTGCCCCCAAATAAAATAATATAAAATAGGCCACATTGGCTGCTATGGGTACTCATGGGTTCGGGCGGACCCTTAGCAAAGATCTCCACGGTTAGGCGAACTGCCAAATCCCACTCCTGGCTAGTCCTTCCCACTCCATCCTACCCCTCTTGTCCCACCCTACCCCTTCCCTCCCAGGAGTCCCCATGCGGGCCGTTTTGGATCCCAGGTAAGTACATGGCCTGCGCGGAGGCTTGAAGAGGTCGAAAAACAGGCCTCCTAGAATTTTGGGCCATTTTCACCCTCCCAAAGTCTCAAAGAAAGCCTCCGGAGTCCGGGGAGGTCAAAAACGTTTCCCCCACTGTGGTGCAGGAGGCTGACTAGGCCATGCCCACTATGGCCATACTCATCCAGCAGAGAACCTGTTGCTGCCCATCCACTGGGCAGAGAGCCTGTTGCTAACATTTTTGAAGCCCACCCCTGCCACAATCTAGTAATACTGTGAAATCTTTGAGACTGCAAAAGTCCTTTGAGATTTTACATAACAAGCCAATAGAAGTATTGACCAGAAATATTTACTGACTCCTGTCACAATTTGTGAATTATCTAGTTTAACACAGCCAGCCACCTGCATGGGAATTTGATAGACCTCTTGATTTTAATCCTTTCTTGCCAGAGTAAAACTATAATGACACAATTTGGTCAGCGAATAGCATTTTAGGTAGGTAAGTCTAATTTTCCACATGTAAAATGGAAATCTTTCCTTGGACTTTTCTGCATAAAAGAAAACAGTAGAGAAACTGGTGTTTTCAAATGTAAAGCACTGGAGTGCAGATTTTACAATGGTAGAAAATACAGCTAGACAACACACTTATTTTGCCAATGGCTTCAATGCAGCGTAGTCCCTAAACTTCTTCAACTCCATAATTCCATATAAGGATGCTATGTGATAGCAGATTGTACTTTTGTTCTATGGAAAGGAAGCCTTGGTGGTATTTATCATTTTCAACAGGGCATTTCATTCTCTTTGCCTTAAGGGAGAGACAAAGTAGTGAAATTATGGAGTCTCTTTGAAAGTTTTGAGCAAAGTGCTTCTTAAATCACTTGATTAGTTTTAAAGTTAGATGTGGGACGGCTGATCCACTATCCTTTATTTAGTTCTTATTCTGTGTACCATAGTTCATATTTGCATCTGGAAATGATTTACAATGATAAATATTAAAATGTAATAATTGAACCAGGTTAAATCACATGAATGTTATTTATTCTTATTGTTTACAGATCTAATATAATGTGTGTGCTTAGGTGTTGAGTAAATCATTGAAGTAATATGTATCAGTCAGAATTAGATTTCCCATCCTGTTTATGAAATCCTCATAAGTGGGAGAACAGAAGTACCGGTAAATCTATAATTTGACATATTAAAAATAATGAATACAGACATGTCAACAGTATATATGTAGTTATGCAAAGCACAAGTGCATGAAAATCATAACTAATTAGTCATTATTACTAAGATAACCTTACTAATTCATATGGGACTTGTTTTGTTTGATTTATCCTTTAATATGCAAGATTGGATTGATTTAATTTATTCCTTTTACTTTTAAGCATTAACACAATAATATGATTGGTTACATTAGGGTAGTACTTTGTACAGTTTTTTCCCCCCAAACGCAAAACTTGTAAGTGACTGTTTCACATGTAGTTATAGAAACCAAATTTTACACTGGCATATTTAGCAAAATTTAAAAATAATTTCTAAAAAGATCCTTCATAGCATCTTACCTTTTTTTGAATTTTGACTTCTCCATCTTTGACTCCATGGCATTTTAATTATATATTAATTCTATATTGTATATCTATCTGCTGTCAGCCTTGGGATCCATATTTGTAGAAGGCCTCTGCAGTTGCCACATTTTAGTGCCTGGGAAATTGGGAGGGGGGATATTCACACACAGCAGGGGAGTGTAGAGACAACAACATTCTTCTCGAGAGAGTCAAGGACATGTCATCTTGCACCTGGAAGAGCAGTGCCGGAAGGAAGGCATCCAGTTGAGCTGGAAATGGATTGGGCCATGTGACCTTTGGGGTTGGCTGGGAGGTGGATCTTTGAATTTCACCTGAGGAGGGAAAAACCTGGAGTTTTAGATTCAGGTTTTTCCCAGATGTGCCAACATGGTTTCTCTAATAGATTCTTATTTGGATAACTTGGTTTCCGAGTGCTGAATGGAAGAGGGAGACTTTGCTGGAACCCTGACACTTGCTCCTTCTGAAAAGTTTATAGCTTTTCTGAGTGTATTCTTTCACTTCTTTTGACTCCATTTTTAAGTTTTCCCAGCAGTCCTTGTACATCATGTCACATGGCTATCTTACTCCTCAAGGTGACTTTCATAGTCAGCTGTGTTTTCAAACTGACTATGCTTTCAGTTGCAGTATTTCATGTCTTCTTTTTTCTAAATGACAGCTCCATCTCTACTTTCCACATTCTATATCCTTAAGCAACCAGAGTGCCCATATAATGCCTGTCATGAAAAAATAATGCCAAGCTTCGTATGAAGGGTAATACTAGATGCTTGTCTGAATAACTATTTGCCAATGATGACAGGATTAAAGTAAACTTTGGTGTGTTTTTTTGTTTATTGTTTATTAAAAAATCCCTAAAAGCACAGAAATAATAAATATCATGGATGGAGATATGGCATTAGTAAATAATTATGTAAATGAAAGCTATGTTTACACATTCAGCTTATTTTCCCCTTTTGCACAAAGCATGTTGAGCTATAGTATCACCCAAACCAGGACTTTATACAATCTCTGAAGCCACCCCAAACCAAAGAAACTAACCATGGTTAACAGCGAACAAGGCGAACAGGTTATTCTATTAAGTCGTTAACTGATTACTGTAATACATATATGATATGAACACAGCCTAAAAATCTGAAACACTGCTTTTGTTTCCATAAGGCAGGGGTGAGGAATCTGTGGCCCTAAACCTGCTCATGGTTTCCATACATACTGTATTTTTGTAATGCCTAAAGCCCCTGCTGATTAAAACTGCCAAAAATCTATTTTTCTTTTGATTTTTAGAAGGATAGATGCAGGAGTGGGCTGCTACGGGTTCATAACCCTAACCCTAACCCTAACCCTAACCCTAACCTGTAGCTAACCTTATAGTGGTTTTGGCAAACCCATAAATCCCATCCTTAGCTGGGCCCGCCCACCTTGCTCCTCCCAGGAGTCCCCATGCGGCCCATTTTTTGATGCAAGTGCAAGGCACTTGCAGAGGCTCGGGGAGGGTGAAAAATGGGCCTCCGGAAGTTCCAGAAATCCAGAAACGTGCCTGTTTCTGGCCTCTAGAGAGTCTCTGGAGCCTGGGGAGGCCATTTTTGCCCTCCTGGAGGCTCGAGGGAAATCTTCGGAGCCCAGGGAAGGCAAAAAATGGGCATCCCGGAAGTTTGGTAAGGCCAGAAACAGGTTCCGGAGGCTCCAGAGGGCTTCCGGAGCTGGGGGAGGCCATTTCCACCCTTCTGGGGTCTTGAGGAAAGCCTCCAGAGCCCTGGGAGGGTGAAAACACCCTCTCCCCACCATGGTTCAGGAGGCCGACTAGGTCACCATGGCCATGCCCACCTAGCAACCTGGCAGAGAACCCATTGCTAAAAATTTTGAAGCCCACCCCTGGATAGATGTGTATGTGTGTTTGTGTTTGTTTGTTTTTTCTTTGTGTGTGTGTGTATGTGTGTTTGAGAGAGAGAGAGGGAGGGAGGGAGGAAGGGAGGGAGAGGGAGAGAGAGAGAGAGAGCAGGAGAGAGAGAGGAATCAAAAAAAGTCTCGGTCAATGTATAGCAAATGGGCCCTTCCAATCTCTATAATTGCTCTGCTGACTATGATTATCAGATATTGGAAAGAAGCAAATTCAGGGTTGCAAGATTCTCTTACTCTAGACCCTGTGTATCCAACCTTTTGGCTTGCCTGGGCAGCATTGAGTGAAGAGGAATTGACTTGGGCCACATATAAAATACCATTTATAAAGTAGTTAATGTATATAGATAACAAGCTTCTTTATTTAAAAAGAAATATTGTGGACCTGCATTATTAGCCATCCAAGGCTGCATACAGCCCATAGAGTGCATGTTGGGCATGCTTATTATCTTCCAATAAAAGTAGATTTTGACCTCTATAGTGACTGTTTGGTCTATTGAAGAAGACTGAACACACGAGAACTTCAACAGTGTTTTAGGCTTGTGATTGCTATCAGCGTTTCCAGAGATTTTTTTTTAATTTACTGGATGTAAATCTTTAAGCCTATGGCTTTGACTACTACCATGTTTGTTTACATCTATTCAATTAATCTTTTTTCTATCTAAAATTGTTTATTTAAAAAAAATGCTTAAGATATACAATTTTCATTTTAAATATAATTAACTGGAAATATGGGTGTTGTTTATTTCATTGACCAAGTCTTTCAATAGAGATAAATAATAAACTGCATCCAGTATTATTATTTTTGTGAACAGTATATATATATATACTATATATAATGTTTATTTCTACATTTCCCAGATTCATTCTATGAGGTAAATGTGTGGTTTTTAAATATTATAAATATAAATAATATAAATACTACTCTTGGAAAGATTGTTCCTAATGTATGGGGGTGGGGGTTGCAATTTCTACAATTTGTAGAAAGAAGTCTCAAGTCATTCAGAGGCTACCATATTACAGATAAGGCTTGTCTAGGCTATAGTTTCAGTTTATCCTGAATTTAAAATTCTGAGATTGAAGTTGCTAAATGAGCTTAATTTTTTTCCCATTGTTTCTGACAATACACCAGAAAC
Organism: Oxyrhabdium leporinum; assembly: GCA_032468155.1. NCBI lineage: Eukaryota > Metazoa > Chordata > Lepidosauria > Squamata > Cyclocoridae > Oxyrhabdium > Oxyrhabdium leporinum. The sequence goes on from JANHFL010004382.1 coordinate 8,785, forward strand.
TCTATTTGCATGTTCTTTTGAAAATGTAGAATAAAAACATGAGCAAACTAGGAACTCTAGATAGCATTGTTTGTTCCTGCAGGAAATTAGGTAAGTATGAAGAATAGCTGGTATACAATACTGAAACGAAAAGGTTAGTAGCACATGACTGAAGAAACTACCTTAAATAATTAGAAAAAAACCCTCAGATATCTTCTAACTCTTTTCTAAATAAAGTGTAGAGAGAAGTAATATTCCCATAAAATAAACTCTTAATAAAATTAATATTCTACCATAAATGCCAGTTTCCAAAAACAACATTATTTATCCAAAATTGGAAAGAGAAGATATTGGCAGAAATGTAGACTATTTAGATCGTTTTGCCTCCTCATTGCATTCATTCATGTACTTTGGTTGTTGAATGAACCTGAATATGCTCCAATTTTCTTCAGTATAAAATTGATGTTATGTTATTTTTTCCTATGTTATCTTTTGCTAAAAATCCTCATTCTTCAAAATTGATTTCTTATCCTTTCTTTCTTGCCAATCCCTTTCAATTCCTAATTCTTTGCCCTATTCAAAATATTTCCTTTACATCACTCATTGATTTCTCATATCCTTATTCTTTGTTTAGGCTATCCCACTGTTTTCCTGGCCCACATAAATGCTGACCTATAAATTCACACTCTAAGTTAGCCTTGATTTCCAGACTGAGCCTTCTGCTTTTCTTTTCTATCATATATAAAACCCTTCTCATATGTGGTCTTCTAGTATTGATGATAATGTATATTCTGATGACATATTCCATTCTTTTAACTATGGTGAATTATTTTCCTCTGTTCTTAACATTTTATTTTGTGCTGATATCTTTTTGACATTTCTTTATTACATATTGGAAACAAACAGTTTTGAGAATAGATTTTATTTTTAATCATGCTGTTGTTTGCCTACTTCTTTGCTGATGTTAGTATTCTTACTTCAATAAATAAAAATGTTTGTGTAGTTTTGTTTCTTTCTCTCTGTGTCCATTTCATCATTAGCCTGTTGTTTTCTTTACTCAGTTGACCTGGGCTGCTTTTAATAAACAGTTCTTCTTAACTAGATTTACATAGTACATGCAATTAGAATGCCGACAATAATTGCTCCCTTAAAATAGTATTTTTTCAAGCAGTTTTCCAACATGAATATTGAAAGGGGAAAAGTCAGATTTTTGATGCTTTTCAGAAAACTAGGAAAATAGAGGCCTTCTGAACTTCAAGAGGAAGAGTGATCCATAGGGCAGGGATTACTACAGAAAAAGTATACTTCCTGACTCTCATAAGGTGCTAACGTTAAAGGAAATGAACTAGGATGTGCCCACCCTATGTAATCTGGTAGGATAGGTAGACGGCATGTCAAGCACAGGAAATCAGGAATTAAGGCGGTTCAAATGAATACATTTATTGCATGCTAACATTCTCTACAAGAATCTGAACTACTAACAGTCAAAACAAATTGGTGGTAGATAAGGGTTAATGGAATTCAAGATGGATTGGACTTAGAACTCTTGTGGGACTTAAGACTACGTATGTGCTTAATCCATCCCTTGGATTCAGCCTGCTCATGTACATGTCCAGTAGTGTAAACCTGTGAAGTCTGCTACCGGTTCGGTGAGTGTGCCCTTCGCACGCTCACATGTGCTTTGTGCAACTGCTCAGCATTAACAAGCAGCTTGAAAACTTACCTTCCCTATTGGGGTAACACAGCTGAGGTGCAGCAATCCACTGTGCCATGCCAATCAGCTGAGTGGATATAAGACAGCAAAGCACATGGGGCGGGGCCAGCTGATCGTCGGAGCTACCGGTTCACCTGTCAGAAGATCGTCTGCCCTACCGGTTTGCCTGAACTGGTTTAAACTGGCTGGATTTCACCTCTGTACATGTCCTTAGGCAAAGGTGGCTCCACAAATAACCTAGCCTTGTACAATAAAGATATTGTGCTTTAAAGATAATAACCAGCACCTTGAATTGCAGCCAGAAGGAAACTGAAAGCCAGTGCAGCTTACACAACAAAGTTTTTGCATGGGTAAACCTAGGAACAAACATCACTGCATATGCAACTGCATTGTGAACCTGTTGTACCTTCCAGGTAATCTTCAGGGTCAGCCCCATGTACAACCCATTGCAGTAATCCAAAAGTAATCCAGTACCTAAGCTGAACCCAGAAGCAAATTGGTAACTAATGCAACTCATGGAGCAAACTATAATGTCAGTGATCTGGGAGTATACATAACTGCCTATGCCACCACATTTTGCAACCAAATCAAAAGCTTGCACATTGTTCTGATTTAATTTGATGCACTTGCCTCCAAACAATTCTGGGTGGTTCACTATACACCGAACAATATAAAATGTATAATAAGAAACAGAGAACAAAACTGAACTTAAACAAAAGTAAAAAAGAAAGAATAGCAAGATGGCAAACCCAGAAGACTCCAAAATACCCTACCAACATCTAACATGACACCAACCAGCTGAATCTAAGGCCTGGGAGAAACACCAGTGACAACAAGGTGGCATGGTGGCAACACAGGGCAAGGAACAAGAAAATGCTTACGATGTTGTCCTTGGTTTGAATCTTATATTCAAAGTTGGGTTTTCTCAAATCTAATTTGAGAAGAAGTATTTAGGAAAAATTGCTAAAAACACGGAGCAGTTTCTCATGCTGAAACAGAATAAATTGATCAGGTGAAGAAGATAGAAGTAACGAACAAATACAGTTGTATCTACTTCTTGGAGATGAACTGAGTAATTCCTGAATTATTACTAGCATCACCTACATCTGAATTAGTTACACAACTCGTGGTTGCTCCCCAGTCATCCATATAAAGTAAGAAAGGTAACCTTGATAGAAGGCACTATTATCTGGACAAAGCAGCTGAAACATTTTTAAGTATTTTTAACAATGAAATAACATTTGGAAACAGCTCAGGCAGATACCTCTCTAATTCACTGGAGGATAAAATAGGAAAGGATGTATGGAAGAATCAGATTTGGAAGATTGTGTTATTATGTACAATCTGAATAAACTAATTTTAGCCTTCCTAGGGAGATTATCCTAGTCAGATCTGCCTCGTGCGGCTGGTATCACCAGCATCATTGGTCACCCTAAGTATCCTAAGTATATGTGCTGAAAGAAGTTATTCCATTCACATCTGAAAACCACAACAACAACATAAGTTGTAAATATAATAACAGTCCAAATTTTGGCAGGGAGTAATTTCACACATAGAGGTTTTTTTATAATTAATTAAACATGACTTTATTGTTAAATGCCTTCTACTACTTTCCATAAAACAAGCAGCAGAATGTCTTTTGTTTAATCAGTAACAGCCTTAGTATTATACATAATATTTATACATAATACATAATAAAAGTGAGATGGATGGAAGACAGACAGACAGACAGACAAAGACTTTATTTCAAGTGTCTGCAGTTTAAATTGCTGTTGTATATTTGATTTCTCCCCCATCCAAAAATAAAATTTTGCTCTGCAAAATTAGCAACACTTTCATAGCCTGAAGAACAATTTTAATTTCTGTTAATATTTCTTCCAATTTTCTAACTGTGGCAGTTATGAACTCTTAGTTTAGTAAGAAGACTCTTTTCAGCCTCCTTTTGTAATAACAATAATTGATTACAAAACATGCAGACAAATATATTCCGAAAGTTCACAATTTAATCTCGATATGTGAATAGGGGATACTTTTCTATACACCTTGTATACCAAAGTGCTTTAATTTCTTTATTCCACTGAAGCTTTTCTAGAGAAAAGAGGCACTATAATTTCCTTTCAGGGTATAACTTTTTGTATTTTATTTCAGTGAAATGAAGGAGCAGTTTTAAAAGAAATGAGATTTAATAGTATTAATATTGAGGGAAGACAAGTGTTTTATTGCAAAATTTCAATCTCTAATGAATGTAATAGTGAAGGTTATTATTATTTTCTCATATTCTTGAAACTTCACATCCTTTGGAGTAAATCAACAATAACATTGAGAATAAAAAAGGTGGAAGTGACTTTGGAAGTCTTCTAGGCCAACCCCCTATTCAAGGAGGAGATCCTACACCATTCCAGACAAATGGCTGTTCAGTTTCTTAAAAACCGCAGTGATGGAACACCCCCAACTTCTGAAGGCAAGATGTTCCACTGGCTAATTGTTCTCACTGTTAGGAAACTGCTCCTTAGTTCTAGGTTGCTTCTCTCCTTCATTAGTTTCCATCCATGTTTCTTATCTTGCTTTCTGGTGCTTTGGAAAATAGGTTCTCTCCTCTTCTTTGTGGCAACTCCTCAAATATTCAACCAAAAACATTCTCCAGCAAGCACTAATCCAATAGCACGCTCTAACAGCAAATATTCTCTTTGGAAGGAAAACAATATTTTAACTCTTGAAAACACTACCCTGCTGTTATCTTTAACATGTCCAGCTTTCTAAACCATTAGCAAAAGTCTACTAACAGTCAGCAAAGACAGTCTTGTGCAAATTTTTTAAAAATCTAACCTAAATGTTAAAATTTGTGTGACAAAGTTATGTTATTGGCCTTATTTAATGTATTACCAAAATGATTGTATGACATTTCACAAGACAGAATATAAATCTACCCTCCCATACCTTCTGTAATATTTCTCTTCTTAGAAATATGCTTTTGGTTCTAGCATTCAGCATTTTAAAACATAGACCGTTGTTTTATTATCCTGCCAGTAAGACTAAATCATCCAGCTATTACACACACAAGTATAAGAAGCTAGTTTCTGCAATCTAGCCGTTGTCATGGAAACCGTGTTGGAAGCCTACTGTTTTCCTACAACCATCACTGGGGTGCTATGCTTCCTTTTTAAGAACTACCTTCCATTCCCATGGAAGGGAATGTTTATGGATTCCTGATCTGTTCTCTTACTGTTTTGAATTTCTCAAGACAATTTATTAAATTGAATGTCTTCAGTCAATTCAGTTATAATTGATTGCACATTTCCTTCAGACTTCCATGCTATGGAGAAAACCTACAATCTAAGTTCTGTTGCCCCAATACTGCTGTTCCAATGTGCCTTTTGACTTTTAGTCAAAATCATATCCAATTACATAAGGGATAAAAAAATCAAAGCATAAAAAACAGTAAATGTTATTTATGGGAATACTCTCCCACAGTAATTTCTATGCTACCTTTTTGAAAATTAGATTTGAGGTGACAAAAGAGATTGTAACACTTCCTGACCAGAACTGTAAATATGTTGAAATTGTGTTTGTGTGACTGCATTAGAACAAAATTACCCATCTGTGTGCACATTCAAAAACTTTCAGTGTAGAAGAGAATGAAAACCTCATATAAATATTTCACTGCATCAAGACTACAGTAATGGCTTCATTTATAGAAGAAAAGATTGAAGCTATGTTCAGCCCCCTAAGAACTGCACAGTTTTCTTTATTGTTCCTCACCTACAGACAGAAATATTGCCAAACTAAAGCAACTACTTACATCATTAAAGATATACTCTGAGAATTGCTAGGGAGAAGCCTTTTCAGCTCTCTTTCTCATAACCAAATCATTTAAGTTTTACTGTCTTTTTGCCCTCTGGACGCAGCCCCCCCACCGCTGCTGCCGCCACCAGAACCCAGACTACATCCATCACACCCTGTCCATTTGTCACGTGTCAGAACTGTATATATGTATAAAGATATGGGGTTTCCGTTGCAATGACACAACAGTCATCTTGCCTGGTTTGATTGTCCTCATCCCCAGGATACTGCTGAAATTCTAAGTTCCTGATTAATATGCTGTTTCAAATTAAAGTGTCTTCTAACTTAGCTTCTTTTATCCAGAATATGATTAAATGTTTTAAAGCTGTTGTGGCCAGTTTATTCCAATTTGATGACTCCAGATTCTACAGGAATTCCAGAAGTTGCACTGGCCTTTCTCTGTAAGTCGATGAGTTAAAACGTACTGCCATTGTGGTAAAGTCTTATTGTATTAAAATTGTGCAAATTGAGGAAGTGGGGACACATTAGATATATTGTGCTGCTTTGTGCATGAAGGTGGATAGCAATTTTGTTACACTTTACTAGTATATATAGGGATAATATTAACTTTTCTGCTGAGAATCAGAAAAGATTACTCCGTTTTATTCTTTCATTATAAGGTGTTCAATTGCTAGTTGGCATTATATAAAACAGCAGTGGGATATTGTTGTTATGTTTTATTTTGTTGTTTTAGTATTTTCTGCACAAAGAACAGCATCAATTTGTGGAGTCATAAAAGGAACAAAAAAGGAAATAAGAGTGTGTTCTTTCCAGCTGATATTGCTTGCCTTTACTTGAGTGAAATAAATGGTTAGGGGCACTGATGTTTTAAATCAAATAGACAACCAGTGCCGATGTGAAATAAAGCAAGGTATTTATCCAGATTTTTTAGGTGTCTTTAGTCTCATTTAAAAGGGCACAAAAGTGGTAGGAATTCCGAACACAATTCCTGCAATGGCACTTATGTTTTTGCTATGTACAGGCACAATTTTCAGAAGATTGTAATTTCTATTACAGCTGTGCACTAGAATTAGCTTTATATGAACATTATTATTTGTGCATCTAAGCTACACATTTTGATATGTGTAGTGCCTACCACATGCATTATAAATAGTTATCCAGATATTTATTAATATAAAAATTAAAATTAATCCATAATTCGTATACAGCACATTTGAAAGGAATATTACCATTTCGGTAGGTTCATATTTTAAATTATGCTACAAGTATTGAAGGTGATGTATAATAGGTACCTTATTTGTCTATACTTCTTAATCATCAAATACCTTTTTCTCTCTATACATGCTGCATTTTAAGAGGAAATATGCTAAAAAACAGAAACAGTAGACACTGGATTAACTTCTAATAGAACATAAGAGGACTTTGCTTGTTCTGTCCTTTTGTTCCATATCCTGTTCTAGGAAGTCCATGATTTTTTAGAACTGATTGGGAGAGTGAGATGGAAGGCAGGAGAATGATACAAACACCCACTTTGTTGCAATATCATTTTAGGGATTCTGATATATAAAATAGCTTGGCATTGTTCAGCAAGGTGTTCTAACAAAGGTAGGAAGAAAAGGAATCATGGCCTAAGACTTATAATCTCAATCATATTTTAGGATAGAAAGTTGTAACAAATGGGGAAATTAATCAGGATGTGACAAGGTAAAAGTGGCCAAAACAAGCCAGTGGAAACATTCTCTTCAATCATTCATTCCTATAAATTGGCTAACTGACCATGAACTTTCTATGAGCATGTAATCTTTAAACTGTCCCATTGTATGCTGAAGCTGGCTGGACTGTGAGTTTAAGAAAATGTTGTTTGGATTGAAATGCTTTGACAGAAATTTGTCAGATGTTCAGTCTAAACTGCTGACTACTACAGATCCCCTTTGGACAGTTCCTTGCTGTTGTGCCCTCCTAACCAGACCAAATCTACCCAGGTAAAGCTGTGCAGGGCATTCAAAAAGAGGACTTCCTTCAAGCTCTGTGTTAAATTGAGCAAAGCATCCTTCCTTTGAAGCATTATAGCACTACATTATTTAAAGTTTTCACAGCTACCCTTAAAGGCTGTCTAAATATATTCAGTCCAGCATCAGTTTCAGTAGAAACTGTTCAGTTGAATACTTGGGCTATGCAAATCCTCCAGAAGGTGATCATTGAAATATTTAGGGAACCTCTCTTCCAATATTAAAGTAGCTATGTCTTTTAATAGACTCAGGCAAATATCTCTGAAGCAATATTCAATAGCTTTCAAAGCGTCCATTAGAGCAGTGTTTTTCAACTGTATTCCATATTATTCCATACCAGAATTCCCAGCCACCAGAAATGATGAAGCTGCTTTAATTCTTGACTGAGGATGTGTGTTACTCAAACTTACATATTTATCAAGTTGTCTAGTGTCTAATCAGAAACCAGATATCATTCTTTAATCTTTTGAAACAAATGCTTTGTAGTCACTGGAAGTGAGATGGGCAGTATCTACATTTGATAAACAAACAAACAAGAATTTACAGAATTCTTGTATGTATATAACCGAGAGAAGACCTAAAAGCTTTCCAAAAGCTTTTAACATTTCAAAGTGGTATGCTATAAATAACAACAGAAATTTGATCAGAGTTGTAAAACAAAGGTTCAGATATAAAACTGTACAATGCAAAATCCCTTGTGATATTCCTAGTGCAATTTTATTTACTTTCTTTGGTTCAAACTTTCATTCAGTACTTATGTTCTTGTCTAATATGATCAAACCCTAAATCCAACTATTTTGCAGATTATGTACGATAGCGTACTAGTTAACCAGGTAGGAAAAAATTGTAGAAACCAAAGAAAACTTATTTTCATCCACCTTTCTGTTAAAATTAAGCCAATGTATAATCCAGACAGATTATAGTATTATGATTTGTATAGATTTAGTCCTATTGTCTCTCCTACTTTAACTAGTTTGTGAATTGAGCTGTTAAAGCGAACACCAGGAGGAAATCAAGCACTCAGTTAGAATGAAGCATAAAATACATAGCATAGATAAAAAGAAATGGTTTGTATGAACAGTCAGGCATACAAGAAATTAAGTTGGGGAACTAGACCCAACATCTGTTTAGAAAAAAAGCAATAATGGAGATCTGTTGGGGGGAGGGACTCCTCAACTTTAATTATGTCTGCATCACTTTTAGTTAATGAGCCATCTCCTTATATGGATCAATAGTTTTCACAAGAGCCATCTTTATTTCTCTCCAAGGCTGTAATGGCTGAGTGAGGCAGAATAACACAGCCAGAGCTTAACTTATTTGTGCTGCCAGAGCAATCAACCAGCCCTGTCAAAAAAGGAAACTTCTTTTTAAGCTGAACAAGAAATCAGTCTCTTCAGCACAGAGAAACTGCTGTGACAGATACAATAGTGAAACTGCTCTGCATGCATTCTAGCTATGTCTGCAACGGCATTGTTTAACCCTGCCTCTGGTTATAAAGGAAGACAAGCACTTTTCCTATCAGTCAATATTTCCATTTTTCTGTATCAAAGGGATCTATAGAAACCATGAAGCACATCTAAGAGGAGCCATCAATGGTCTGCCTCATTTCCCAAGACACTAATTAATTATATCCTGGAAACCCACCAATACATCCTGATGACAGTCACCTTTTCTTGTTTTGCTTTCCAACAGTTTATATTTAACAGTTTATCATCTAAGGTGATTGAGATACTATATAGCCACTGTATTAAATGCCATTGAAAGACACCCACATCCCTGGGTTTTTGTAAAATTCTTTTAATAAGGTCCTGATTTCAAGTCTTTGTACTTAACTGGATTTACATAGCTGGTCAAGAAGAAATAAGCAAATAATCTAAAGCATCTAAACAAGAAAAATCTAATGAATATTAACAGTTGGTAATTATGATGGACACAACTCATTGAATACGTCTAACCATTTCCATTTATTTTAATTGGTTGAATGTCAATGAGTCAGATGAAAATAATCCAAGATGTTTCTATGGTCAGATGTATAAAAAGGCAAAGATGCCTTCAAGTCAAACTCAATTTATTCTCTTGGCAATGTTACTTCAAATTAGTTGCTATTGTCTTTTTCTTCAACTCCTAGCCAATAGACATATCGTAAAATTATAAACTAATTGCTAAACATTGTAATCCAAAAGTTACATAATTCTATTCAAAATATCATTTTTTTCACATAAACAGAACAACACTAATAGAGATGCTGCCTCTAGAAACTTAACTCTTTACATTGGTTAGTTGCTTATTTTACTATGAGGGCCATAAATAAAGATAGAAGTCAAGGATTCCTTCTTCATTCTATTCTTTGTCTCCGTACTGCTTTCCCCTGATTGGAAGACTAATAAGACTAGCCTGTCTCATTCAATCTGCTTCCTGTCCTATTTCTCTTTTCAATTACCATGAAGGCAGAAACCTTGGAGATTTTCTTACTAATTTTTACTTGTCTTTTTGGACTTAAGCATATAATAGAAATATTCTTAATGGGCTTGGTTCTACTTGATTCTACCAATAAATAAATTGAAGGATTCCAACCAGCATTGTTTCATTTTTTTTCTTTATAATGACTCATTTTCTTTCTTTATAATGACTCATTCAAATTTTCTTCTCAGCTTTAGTTTTATGGTCTTATGTGAAAGAACTTGTAGGCATGCCTTCATCTCTTCTTTTCCTTCCAGGTGCAGGTCAAGATTAGTTTGCTAAAATATATCTTTTTTTCTTTTGATAGATGGCTACTGAAGATATTACATAGGAATTTGTTGAAGTGCTTCAGCCAATCCAATACTCTGCATTTCTTTATTTGTATGGATGAATATAACAATACAAAGTAAAACACAATAGTGGTAGTCTTCACTTAACAACCCTAATTGGGACTAGCAACTCCTCCACTAAGCAAAGCAGAGGCTAAATGGTAAATCACATGACTATGAAGGTGTTTTCTGATTGGAAAGAGACAAGACTAATTGGATTCACATATTCAGCTTTTGTTTGCCTCCTAATTACTCACCCACCCTTTGTAATGCTCAAGTGTCTACTTACTGTCTTGTACACATATAAAGCAATGCAAATGGATTGTTGTCTGGGGCTGTGAGCTAGGGGCTTGTTATACAAGTTTCCAGTATTCTCTTAAAATCTCTTCCTCTCCATTCTGTCTAATCTGGGGGAGGGAAGGAGAAAAAAAGCAAACAATGTTTGTATACAATTCTCCATGCCTTGACTCTTTCCTGCTGCTGACAGAATCACATTGCTCTTGATGTGTAGAAGAACAAACAGCTTATTCTCTTGAAATCCCTCTCCAATGTCTCTGCTCTGCAGGCCAGGGGAGGGTAGTATCAGTGAAATGAAAAATTGCATTCAGAAATCAGTTTTTTTTTCCTTTCCCCCACCCACAGAATAGAAAAATAGTGGTGCAGTGGTTAGAATGTATCATTGCAGGCTAATTCTGCTGACTGTTGACCGCCAGCAGTTTAGTAGTTCGAATCTCACCAGCTCAAGGTTGACTCAGCCTTCCCTCCTTCCGAGGTTGGTAAAATGAGGATCCAGATTTTTGGGGGCAATACACTAACTCTGTAAACCACTTAGAGAGGGCTGTAAAGCACTGTGAAGCAGTATATAAGTCTAAGTGCTATTGCTATTGCAAGCTGTACAAGAGCAAACAGTTTATTCTCTTGAAATCCCATTCTCTCCAATCAATCTGCTTGCAAAGGTGAGGGGAAGAAAAAATACACAGACCAGGTACAGGACATTGCATACTGTAATGGCAATCATATGACTGAAGGACACTGTGAAGAATGTAAATGGTTGTAAATGGACATAAATACATTTTTTTCAGCACCAGCTCTGAATGAATGGTTAGTAAGTGAAGAATACCTATTTTTAAAATCATCTTAGTATTCTCACTGACCACTAAGAAACACAAAGAAAAAGTTTGTAATGCTAATATTTCATCATCATCATTATCATCTTCATCTTAACCATTGTCTATCCACTGCAGGATGAAGGCCTCTTCCACATGTTTCCAACCTATACATGCCTGAGGTTTCTTTTGCCAATTGGCCCCACAATACTTGCTGATGTCATCAATCAATATTGTTTTAGGTCTCTTTCCTGGATGCTTTTAATCAAGTGTAATCCATTCTATGACTGCCTTGGTCCACCTTCCATCAGTTCTTCTTGCTATGTGATCAGCCAATTTCCATTTTAATTCTTTTACTCTCTTGATGATATTGTATACTTTCATTTGTTTTCTAATCCATGTGCAGGTCTTTCTATCTTGTCTTGTAATTTTACAATCAACTGGATTAAAATTTCTTGAAATACAATTTTTCAACTTAACTCTTCATGCATTAAACTTGGAATGATTTTGGACTTTGAATAAATCATACATAAAACGTTATCAAACCTGCATGCAAGATAGTTAAACATAACACATTAATAATTATTAATAAATATTCATTTTTAAAATAAGGCCATTTTAAGGCTTCAACACACTTTCTATCTAACATAGTAGTTTTTTATTAATAAGTATGCACATGATTTTATTTATTTTTACATTTATATACCGCCCCATTCCGAAGACTCGGGGCGGTTTACAGCTTATAAGCAATACTCT
>JANHFL010004382.1:41792-53417 GCA_032468155.1 Oxyrhabdium leporinum
TTTTTTGGAGTATAAGTCACTCCGAAGTATAAGAGGCATTAGCTTTTGGGAATTAAAACAAGGGGGGGGGGGGGAAATCTGCTTCTGCCTCTCAGCAATTTGCCTCCTTGCAGCAAACAGCAAAAACCTGTTTCAACTTCAGCACAGTCTAATTAGCAGAAGCAGCTGATTTTTGGCCTCCCGACGATCAGCTGTTTCAGGTGCAGGGATCGCCATCAGCTATTGCTGCCTCCGCGCACTCCAGCACCCCATTTTCCACCCGTTCTGATCCCTGCCACCCGGAACAGGCTGAAAATGGGGCACGCGGAGGCTGAAAACAGGGCACACAGAGGTGGCAATAGGCAATGGTGATCCCTGTAGCCTCAAACACCTGATCGTTGGGAAGGCAGATTCAAGTGAAAACCAGCTACTTCTGCTAATCAGGCTGGGCTGAAGAGAGTGTTCTCCCAGCTGGGGTGTGGTTGGGCGGAGCAGGGTGGGGCCAGCCAGGAGTGGGATTTGGGGGTTTGCTGAACTCTGAAGAGCCTTAGCAAAGGGTTCGCCTGAACCCCCATGAACCCCCAGCAGCCCACCCCTGGTTGTGTTTGACCTTGAGGGGTAGGGGAGCATGGCCAGGGTGGGCATGGCCAGGGTGGGTTGGCTAGCTCGATGTCACCTATGTCAGCGGCACCTGTGATCAGGGGCACCCGGGCTCTGTTTTTGGCTCTGATGGCTTCCTGCAGCCCTCTGCCAGTGAAAACAGAGCTTGGGAGGACCATGCATGGCCCTCCTGGGCTCCGTTTTCAGCTGCGACAGCCTCCTCCAGCACTCTGACAGTGAAAATGGAGCTCAGGAGGGCTGCACATGACCCTCCCGAGCTCCATTTTCACTGGCAGAAGCACTGTGGGCCAGTCCTTCGCTGTTTCGAGGGTGGCCCCGCAGGCCAGATCTATATATATAATTTGCACACACCTGACAAAATATGTCATTAAAATGATATTAAAGTTTATAATTGATCTAATGGTTAACAAAATGTTGAGAGAATTAATGAAGAATGCAAGAGTGATAAGAGATTCTGAAAGTAAGAGATATTTTTTAGTAGTGTCAGGAATGGATTTTGGGGGAAACGGCATGAGCAAAAGAAAAGAAGTAGAAGACACTAGGCAGAAAGTGGAATAGTAAAAGACTGTACAAACGCTTTATAAAAACTATTAAATAGAAGATAGAATAGTCTCTTAATAATGAATGGAAAATGAATGTAAGGAAAGATGATATTAAAGCTGTTTGGAACAAAGGATATGTGGAGTAATGATAAAAGGAAATATGAAAGAAGAATGCTTGGTGAAATGATGAAGTGAAAGAGGTTTGAGGAAAAAATGTCACAAAATGAATGTCACAAAAATTAGAATACAATAGACATTTTATAATATCTATAGAAAAAAACTACTGTAATTGCAAAGAATGTAGTCAAAGAGCAAGTGATTGTTAAAGTTGAAAAAGGCAGAAAAAATGAAGAGCAACTTTGATGGAACTTTAAAAAAAATGTTTGGGAAATGTGTGAGAAGCCTACATAAGTTGTCTAATAGAATAAATAGAATTAAAATTACAAGGGATGAAATTAGTTGAAATAAAAGTTAAGTGATCACATATTAGAGGGTGTATTTAAAACATTTGTATGAGGGAAATAGTGATATGTATTGATGTAGAGAAGAATGAAACAAATGCTAAGAATGTTAAGGTCCAAAACCAATGGATAAAAAGAAGAGCTGCAAATGCTGGGAGAGTGCTATGAAATAGGTGGAATTGATGAAAACTTCAAAAAGAGAGAAATTTAAAGAACAAGAAACAATGTATGAAGCAGCCTATGGATATATTAGAAGCAAAGACAGTTTGCAAGAATAGAAAGATTTGAAGAATTATAATGAATGATCTTTGTTTAAACTTTTCTTTTTCTTCTCTCATGCATTTAATTTGATTATTCCCTTTCTCTCTTCTACATATTGTTGCTTACCATGTATGAAGGAAATGTCTATAGATATGTATGTGTGTGTGTGTGTGTGTGTGCAACTTCCTCTTACAAGTCCTCTTGCTGCTCCAGTTATGGTACTTGCTTAAAGTCACCCATTCCATCCTTTTCTCTGTTCAGGTTCAAAGCTCATGAAATATTTCTCTTTTACTAGTGCTTCAATTACAAGAAGCCAAGTAAATCCTGTTGATGGTAGTTTTGTCCTGACCTTTATCATTCCCATGTTCAGTTCATTGTGTTGTTTAAGTTTAACTACATATCTCCTTTCAGTTTGATCATGTTCTGTGCTATTCAATATAAAAGGCCTTAATAAAGCTAAATTGCATTTCCACATCTCTTTCTTGTTAAGAGAGCCAAAAGATACAGTAGTTATACTTTCAATCTGCACCATGAGAGAGAAATAAAATAAAGGAATACATTGATTGGGGAGAAAAATGGTATATTAAAGTTTCTACAGGTGCTGCCTGACTCCTGTAAAACATAATTCCACTTGGTCTCCATAAGTCTATTTAAAAAAAAAATACAATTCATTCTTGCTTATATGTTATCCAAGAGTTCAGCTAACTGATAAGAGGAACATTTTGCAACAGTTTCAAAAGTATAAGTTGTGGAAGCATAGTGGTAGGTAATGTAGTTTAGGTTGTACTTGTACTGTATCTTGTACAATTTAGCAGGCTCTATCTGTCAAAAGTATAATAACTCCCACCGATGATGACGTTAGCTATGAAACTCTTGATTTAGCCAAAGATGGGCAGTTTTGAGAAGAATTAGTGATGAACTTTAAACTTTTGGATTGAATTGAAACCTAGGGGACTTAAATCAACCTTAACTTCTTGTACATTTTTTTAATCTTCTGTTTCTGATAATAAAAACAGTTCATGTTAATTGAAGATATTTTAGACATATGCGGGTTTATTATTTATAAATAATGAATTGGGTTTGAAACAGTCTTTTCATATGTAGATATATTTTTCTACTGGCAATCTCTTTTATAAAGCTTTGCTTTAAAAAAGGGAAAAAATAAATCAAGATGGCCTTTCATTTGCCAAAGTATTTGAACAACATGCCATACAATTGAAGACAGAAAAATCTACCTTTTAAAATGTTATTTATGCTTTGTGCAAATATTTGTGGCATAGCACCGGTGTATTTTTCTCTCTGCTTAAGTTCTTTTGATATAGTCCATTTTTCCATAGATTTATTAATATAATGATTGTGATTGTGAAATGAGCATCCATATAAATATAACATAAAGTAAAAAAAATCTTAAAGATCAGTATGTCAATAAACCTCCAGATGTTGTTCATTGCAGTTCTGGAAGCCATTGCCAACAGGATAAATAATAAGTGAATTATTCTAGGACATACAGCTTGATGGTATCTGAAAACCTCTATTTCCTGCCTTGCCACAACTAATTCTGTGCAAAATCTGATTAAACAAATAATGTCATATCATTTACAAGGTCAAGAATCTACCCTGATCAAAATGTAATAACTGCATTTACTGTACCTACAGATGGAAAACACAGTGGACATGGGCTGCAGGCAGTTAAAGAAAAAAAAATGCTGAATTCAATTTTGCTAATAGATGGGTGTCTTTCTAAATACTGCAAGAGAACCATTAAAGTTTATAGCTGAATGAGGAATTAGTCTCCTACCTACCTGGAAGACTGAGAAGCATAGAGTATAAGAAACAGAGCTAACTCCAGCTGAGAATTTCGTAAACAGAATCTATTCCATCCAGCTGAATTTGCTGCTTCTTATTGTAGATGCTCTGAGAACAAGACTGTGTTAGTCTATGGTAGCCAAACTTTAAAGAATCTGGTTGTGTCTTTCAGGACCAACAGATTTTAGCAAAAGGCATACGCTTTTGTGAGCTGTAGCTCATTCCAAAAGCTTATTTCTTAAAACAAAATGTGTTAGCATAAACCTACTATGAGTCTGTTTATGAATTAAAAACATATTCAATCATAATTTAAAACAGAAAAGATGACAAAGAGTCTGATTACTAACACAATGTAGCTTCATATTCATAGGGTTGAATTTTAAACTGATGTACAGGGATTATCAGCCTCGGTATATTGGAAAGGAGTGACCCAAAGATCAAGAGGTATATTTTTTTCAGTCAGGAAGGAACCCAGTTGGGGGCAGTCAGATAAAAACAAAAGCCATATTTTCATTCCATTATCATGATCATGATCATTATCAATAACAGCAACATTGTCCATTAAACTTTGTGCCCCAATTTCTGTTGTCTGAAAATAAATACTGGAAACACATGCAGTGTTGAGACCTGTAGCTCCCAAATGCTTTAGAAAACACCTATCAAATGGTTTTCACTACTTTATGTTCAAAATATTACTCCCACCTCAAGTATATAAAAGGAATTTTAGATCTGCAACAAGCAAAAGGAATTGCTTAGTTACTGAAATGGTGCTTAATGTATTGTGCCTTGAATTTATATAGCAATTTAAAAAGAAACCCACACATTAAAACTAATTATCTCCTTCCATTTATATTTGCAGACACCTTGTCTTTTACCGTTATACTGTCTAGCATTGCTTACATATAAATAGGATTCTTCCATCTTGCTCATACTGTTTAATTTTACTTGAAGTTATAATCCTTTTCATCATACAAGGCAATTTCTTAATAATTTATTGTGATGTCGCAAAAATATTGTGAAGGGATGGATTACAGGACATTTAGTTTGCATACAATTATGATTTGTGTTTTATATATTATATAAAGAGCTAATATAAGAATGTAAGAATCTTAGAAACCACACTGAGATAATAAACACATAAAGGGTGCATAGTTCAACTGAATTTTAAATCATGTATAAAACTATTTTATGGCAGAATAGAAAAGAATATGATTCTGCAGTTTGCTAGGTAAATTATTTTAAAAAACTCTATATTCATGGACACATGTATACACACACACACACACACACACACACAGTACATCCCCTTTTATTTAGCTCAATTTTTTTCAACACTCCTTGAAAAACAAAAAAAATGGCAAATAAATGACAAAAAAGCAAAAAGGGAAAATAAAAACTGGAATACTCATATATTTCTTAATGTTATATGGGTTGGATTTCTGCTAAATATGTTGTTGCCGTGTAGTCAAATATTCTTGGTCGACTTCTTGCAAATAGATGGAATAGAAACACTTCAGAGAGAAGAGATTGTTGAGTTGAGCCTGCTTCCTTTCTCCCACTACTATAGCCAAGTACAACAGCCACATAGATAACGGAGAGTGAGAGGCAACAAACTGGCCTCCAGTGGTGTTGCAATGACCCTTCTCATAACCCTACTCTTTATTCTTGTCTTTGCTGCTTGAATTATGGAATCTGATGAACCTGGAGATTGCCACGTTGGAGACTGACCTATTGTGTATCTTAATAAACTGCTGTACTGCAATAGTTCATTTCTATGTGTTGTGAACAGCTCTCCCAAACCAATATGGCTCTTCTTCAGCTTGTTCATAAAAAAAGGTGACCCAGACAGGTGAAAGGGCCTGCTATAGACAGGAAAACACAAAAGACTGAGTCCAAAGTGAAATTCTTGCACCATTTTCATGAAGCCGTGTTTAGTCATTTGAATGTCTCTCTCAGATATAAATTTGTTAAAACTGTGGATATGAGACTCTATCTTGTGGTTTTGTATTTGGCAGTGAATACAAAATATTTAGTGATGTACATACAATATGTTAACACTTTTTTGTGCAATTGCTTATTGGAGTTTCACATTTTTAAAAGGGAACTGATGAAAAGTAGCCTTCAGAAATTGGAACTAACAAGATGAAATCCACTAAACTCAAGTAAAATGATTATATTTTTCAAGCAGGTTATATTTTGCCATGAACTTAGTTTGCTTGCTCTTGGTCTTTAGATTTGAATGTCCACCTATCACCTATAGTATCTGCTGTGCTGATTCATCCAAGAACGTTGATGTGCTCTATGTACCTTCAATCAAACAAGACCTCAGCAACAGACATCTTATTTGTTGTACAGCCTGCCACCCCTGGAATGAGATTCTCTCCAAGACCTAGATGGCCCTAATGGAATTTCAGAGAGTCTTGAAAATCTGGCTGTTCAGCAAGACTTTTAATGAAGGTGTTTGAGGTTCCTTCTAGTTGATATGGATTTGCTTCAGTTGTCTATGCCATCTTTCATTCTTTGTTTTACCATTATATTATTTGTGTTTTTATTTGTGTACCATCCAGAATTGGTTAGTGTAAAAATTTAATACAGAAACAAATGTGAAATTAAGAAAAAATTTCCCAAGTTACACTTTAAGAGAAAATTGGTCTAAAAT
The DNA here is from genome assembly GCA_032468155.1 of Oxyrhabdium leporinum. Classification (NCBI taxonomy): domain Eukaryota; kingdom Metazoa; phylum Chordata; class Lepidosauria; order Squamata; family Cyclocoridae; genus Oxyrhabdium; species Oxyrhabdium leporinum. The sequence continues at coordinate 48,122 of JANHFL010004382.1, forward strand.
GTTTTGCAGATTGTATATAACTCCACCAAAAATGGTAAAGACATAGAAATATCCACCCATCCACCATCCATCCATCCATCCATCTATCCATCCATCCATCCATCCATCCATCCATCCATCCAACAATTATTTTGAATAAATGCTGGAATCTCAAAAGAAAAAAGGAGCTGTATTTCTGAAATGAAAGCATTAATCAACTGCTTTGAGAACAGTAAAAACATTATCTTCTAATATTATTAAACCAGAGGCCCTGTCCTTTCACTCATGTTTGAAATCGATTGTATCACTGACATTTATTTTATGTGTTTTGGCATGATTTTATTATATGTGATAGTTATGCAAACATATCTCAAAAGTATTTTAATTAATATTTTATTTTTATACTTTAAAAGGATTTAAAGATATGCTAGCAATACTCTTTAATGTAAATCATATATGTTTATGTTATAGTCAATGGGTGGGGAATATATGCAAAAGAAGAGAAGAATGTATGACTATAAAGTTTTATTTATTTAAATTTAGGAGCTGTTCCTTTTTGTGTTGCCCAACTGTTACTTTTATATTTCAGTATTATAATATTAAAAATTAAAAGAAAGAAAATAATATATCATTTGTCTTGCCATGGAAAAAACTGGCCCAAGGTTGTCGCTATTAAGAAATACTTTTTTAATTGAAAGATTTCTTAAACAAGTTTCAGTTTCAACTAGATTTTTTTGATATCCTGAGAAATGTTAACTTCTGCCATATATATTGCATAAGTCAAATTTTAATTCATGAACTATCTTGATTTTCAACTGAATGCTATTTCAGATTTTTCTGTTAACCTCTGAATATATATGGATGTCTGTGTATATGTTTGTGTGCACACATTTATATTCTCAAGGATTTCCAGAAAGGTCTATTGTTGCTGCTGTTGCCCTTACTGTTATTTGTATTATTTTTATACTTCTGTGCCACTTCAGAGTACGCCCAATTGGGTTAAAAGGAAAAAATGTCAAAAATAATAGAAGCCAAAAGCAGAAAAAAGTGTACATACCAGAGATGTGAATGCCAAAGCAAATCACATGAAAGCATTTTAGCCCCAAGTCCTGCTGGAACAGTTATGATCTTATGATTTTCTTAAAAACCAATAGATAAAAGTCATTTGAATTCCATTTGAATTTCATTAAAGACTCGGAGCTAATTACAGCTGAATGTCAACCAGAAGTAGTTGTCTCCAGCATTAACTCTCAGTTTTGCAGTCTTTCTTACGCTTATGATGGAGGAGGTGCCATTCAGTCTAATGAAACTAACTTCTGTGTAGTTACCATTGTAATTCTAAAATCCTTTTTTTAAAAAAAAAAAAAGTTTACCTGTTTAGCTGCTAGAAAACAGGTATTTTGTTTTAAGGGGATATTTTTGTAGGACATAACTTGTTGCTGTGCTTCTGAAATGAAAACATCAATCACTTGCTTTGATAGCAGTCAAAACATTATCTTCTAACATTATTAGATCAGAGGTCCTGCCCTGCCACCACTGAAATTGTTCTAAAAACTACATTGCTATCAACTATTATTTTCTAATCATGAAATTCATATATCTTAATTTCATTTTTTCTGCTTCCTGCAAATAGTCCAGAAGTGGTTTCCAATCAGCATTAGACTCTTTTCTCCAATCAAGGCTATCAGTTTAGGTATCTCTGAAGACTCCTTCATCTTGAGCATCCACTCTTCTTTTGGGGGCAATACCAAATCTCTCCACTGCTGTGCATATAAGAGTCTTGCTACAGTTTGCATACATATATCAAAACAAAGTTAAATGAGTTTGTTCCAACCTTTTGTCAATCAGTTCCAGAAGAAATATTTATGGTTTCAGTGGTATATTAATCTTGAAAATCTGCATTGTTGTTCCATTAGGTGCTTTTTTTTTTCAAAAAGGCAAGTGGACTTTCTTGGTTTTTTTTCTTTGAAAACATTTCACTTCTGCTCCAAGAAGCTTCTTCAGTTTATAACTATAACTGAAAATTGGAAGTTGTTCCTTTATATTGCTTTTTTTTCTTTCTGTACTTTTGACTTTGTTCTTTCTTTACTTTTTTTCTTATCTTTATTTTAAATATTAGTTTCTGTTAGTTTTTAATCTCTCTTGTTAAAAAAGTTATTAAAAAGAAAGTATATGTCTGCTTCAAAGTACCCAGTTGGTTGTCTGTAGAGATTCTCAGTCATCCAGGTCATGGTTGTCCCTAAAGTGTTTTTTTCAGGAGGCAACTGGACTTTCTTGTTTTTTCTTTGAAGACATTTCACTTCTCATCCAAGAAGCTTTTCAGCGCTGACTGGATGGTAGGGAATGGAAGCATTTATATTCCTTGCAGACAGCTGGTAATTTATATCCTTTTAGAGGGTCATTGAAGCACTTGTATTGAAGTGCTCCAACTGCTTCAATGACTCTCTCTGCAAGGAATATAAATGCTTCCATTCCCCACTATCCTGCCAGAGCTGAAGAAGCTTCTTAGATGAGAAGTGAAACATTTTCAAATAAACCAACAATAAGAAAGTCCAGTTGTCTTCTGAAAAAGCACCTTTGGGATACACAGTTGGTTAATCAAACATACAGGTAGTCCTTGACTTACAACCATTTGTTTAGTGACCATTCAAAGTTAAAATGGAACTTAAAATAGTGACTTATGACTAGTCCTCACACATACAACCATAACAGCTTTCTCACAGTCATATGATCAAACTTCACACCTATGGCATGTATTCACAATGTTTTCAGAATCCCAGTGTCATGTGTTCACCATTTGTGATCTTCCCAGCCAGCTTTGATAAGCAATGTCAATGAGGAAATAGCAGGGGTGGGCTTCAAAAAATTTAACAACCGGTTCTCTGCCCAGTTGCTGGGTGGGAATGGCCATGGTGGGCATGGCCTAGTAGAGGCCCGTTTCTGGCCTTTTCGAACTTCCAGGATGCCTGTTTTTCACCCTCCTCAGGCTCCGGAGGCTTTCCTCGAGCCTCTGGGAGGGTGAAAATGGCCTCCCCAGGCTCCAGAGGCTCTCTGAAGCTGGAAACGGGCCCATTTCCAGCCTTCTGGAACTTCCAGGAGGTCCATTTTTCGCACTCCCCGAGCCTCTGCATGGGCCCTGCACTTACCTGTGATCTAAAATGGGCCACAAGGGGACTCTTGGGAGGGGCGGGGTGGGGTGGGTGAGGCTAGCCAGGGTTGGGAACTACTAGTTCGCTGAACTGGCCATAAAATTCACCCAAACCGGTATGAACTGGTAGCAGCCCACCCCTGGGAAATAGCAATAGCACTTTGACTTATATACAGCTTTACAGTTCTTTACAGTCCTTTTTAAGCAGTTTACAGAGTCAGTATATTGCCCCCAACAATTTGAGTCCTCATTTTACCCACCTTGGGTGGAAGGCTGAGTCAACCTTGAGCCTGGTGAGATTTGAACTGCCAAATTGCAGTCAGCCAGCAGTCACCAGAAGTAGCCTGCATTACTACACTTTAACCATTGCGCCACCATGGCTCAACCGTGGAAAGGTGAATTCATTTGATGACTGCATGGTACAATTAACAATTACAGTGATTCATTTAACAACCAAGTCAAAAAAGTTGTAAAATTGAGTGTGTTACCAAGCTAGAGAAATATCTGTCCCAATTGTGGTAGTAAGATGAGGACTATCTGTACATTGTTGAAATTGAAAAGCTTGCCTTTGTCTACCAAGTGAATTTTAGTGAATATTATGTAAATATAATGCAACAGCGCACTGTCAACAAGGAGCATGTTTGCTGGCCATAATAAATAATTTTACTAACTGTTCTACAACATACAGTATATGCATGCTTTTAATAATGACTCCTGAAATGCCTGGTCAAACTTCTATAGTGAGCACTTTTGGGAACCCTGTTCAAATGGGCCCATTCTATGATTCCATGAAAAAGATTAGAGGTCATACATTAACTTATTGAACTTTATCACGATGTATCAGTGTATCTAGAAGGACTTGTTGCCTTAGCCCATATTTCCATGTGTACACTGTACATTTGCGTAATCAGCATGGGTTTTTTTTAGTTGTTATTGTTAAAATAGTGAAACACAAAAGAAAAAGTCTATAATGAATAATAACAAAGTGAGAAAAATAATTGTGAATGGTTAAAACATAACAAACAAACTCAAAGAATAAAAAGTAAATATGATCAATCTCTGCTTTAAAATCAATTGAGTCAATCACCTGATCATTATATGTGGACCATGCGACATTGAACAGAAATATTTTTTTAAATACAAAAGAAATGTATTTCCTAGCTTGATTCCTTAAAATCAGAGCAATTACTTTCTTTCTATTATGAAAATTATTTTCTTTGCTGTACCCCAGCTTTAACAAATTGACAAATTCCTTATTTTAGAGATATTTAACACCACATTGAGATCCCTATGTAAACTTTCCCAAATTATATTAACCTGCATATTAATTTGAAGCCAAAACAAACCAAACAGAACCAAATCATGTAAATTAAAGAACTTTAAAATGTTTTATATCAGCAATATGAAAATTTAATATCCATCCATTTTTAAAGATTTTTAATGGTTCAATAGACTGAAAATAAATACTTTCTGAAGAATTAATTTTATTTTTAAATCAGAGTTATATTGTACATTTTTAAATACATGACACATTGATAATACAAAATTGGATATTCTTGTACTAACTTTCATTTTAATTTTTAAATCCTTATGAAATTGAATTTTAGTTTCCATTCAAACACAGTGTTTCTTAGCTAAAATTGCAGGCTGTTAAAGCATTGGAGCCATATCGTTTAGTTAATATACAGTGTGTTTCAGCTATCTATATTGCCAAGCATATGTTGAAGGCAAATTGGCATAAATAGAAAACTAGTCTCACACATATTCTGACTTTTTATTCATACTTTTTTTTAATCAATCTGGAACTTTCAAAAGAAAATCCAAGATTGAGTTGGGATAAATACTGATTGGGATAAATGCCATAGGGATTAAGTACAGAAAGAGATACACTATGTTTTATGTGTTCAACATGAATTTCAACTGGAGATGTGCACACACACACACACACATATGTTCAATCCTGTAATCCAGCTTCACCAATATAGGAAATCATGCTTTCATCTTTAACATTCAACTGTTAAGTAATTTATGTAAAGAGCCAGATAAAGTGGTTAGAAGAATGAACACACACACACACACACACACACATAAATGTATGTGTGTCTATCTATCTATCTATCTATCTATCTATCTATCTATCTATCTATCTATCTATCTATCTATCTATCT
>JANHFL010004382.1:53517-69445 GCA_032468155.1 Oxyrhabdium leporinum
TGGTACCCCGAGCAGGCCCTCCCTGTGTGACCGCACGGGACGCCGGGAGGGAGTAGACTCGATACGGTCCTGCAGATATGATTTTACTTCAGCTTTCATTTGCATTACAGGCATGTGACTGTCATAAATGTGAGGATTAGAAATACTTTTTCCATCACTGTTGTACCTGCAAACAGTTCTTGTGCAAGGCAGTTAAGTGAGGGCCAACTCTGTGCAGCTTGCCTAGCAGGTTCACCTTTCTAGGTTAAAGCTAAGTGAATCTTGTTGGAAAGAAAGGCTTTCACAATTTGTTTTCCTCCCCGGTTTTGTATGCGGAGATAATTTCTGTACTGAGATAATAAAAGAGCACTCAATCAGGTGAGTTCTCATCTGAAGTGCTGGCTAGATAACAGGTTTGCCATTTCTGAGAAGAATCTGTTCCTTAAAGTTTCATGGGGAAGGGTTGCAGAAACCATCCTCCAGGCACCATCTAGTGGTAAAAAGAAAAAGAGGATTGTTAAAAAAAATATTACTGGAACACGAAGAAATACACCCTAAGGAGGAAATAGGAAACAAGGGGGGCGGGGAGGGGGAACCCTTCCAAGGCAGGATCCCGAGAGCGAGGCTCGGTGTAGAAAGCTTGTTCAGGTGGATTAAAACAAGAGTGGTCAACAGGCATTGATTCTCTGGAGCGAAAGAGCGGGGCGCGGGGCACAACGGCATAGACATTCGTGTCCAGGGGCAAACGGGTATTTTTAACTAGGCGAAGAGGGAAAAATTCACAAAGTTTAAAAAACTATGTTTTGGAACAATATGTTGGTCGTCGCTTTAGGTGGGACGAGGGGTGTCGTTTAGAAAAGGCTCTATAAACTCTTCATTAATCCCCACCAGAAAGGGGAAGGCATCCGAGAGCTCAGGCTCGGTCTGTTTTGGCGCGCACTCTCGCGTGTGTGTGTGAGAGTGTGTGTGTGTGAGAGAGAGAGAGAGGGAGAGGGAGGGAGGGAGAGAGAGAGGGAGCGAAAGAGAGAGAGATGCCTTTGAGAATGGGGCAGAGCACTATACGCGCGCGCGCGCTCACACGCCCGCAGCACCTTCGCCTGGACGGCCAAATCGGAGTAGGCGACGTTTTGTAATTCTCTTTGTTTGTCTCCGGATCGAAGCCCCCTACCTCCTTCCCGCCACGACTCCATCCGCCTTCTCCTCCCTCCACTGACATTTTCAGGAAAAAGCAAAGCGGAGCAGCTGCCCGGGGAGGCATCACCCGCAGCAGCAGGGTGGGTCGCTCGCCTCCGTGGTCTGCCGCCCGCTCTCAACACCCTCGGCGGCAGGGAAGCCCTTGGCTCCGCTCTTCAAGGCATGCCGGGCATCCGCTGGAGCTGGGAGGAAGCTTGGCCCCGGCAACCTTGCCCTCCGCCATCCGATCGCGGCAGCTCTCCTGCCTGACGAGAACCGCCGCCGAGCTCTTGCCTGAGGGGAGGAGGAGGAGGAGGACGAGGAGAAGAGGAGGAGGGAAGCGGCTGCATTGAGTTGCCACCAGACGGAATTGCGTCGCTCGCTGCCCCCCCCCCCTCGCCCGCTTCCCACGTCTGCCGCTGAACTTGTTGCAGAGGGGAGAGCAAGGGGGGCTGGCCAGGAGCCGCCTCAGCGGCTTCGCACGAGCGCCGCGGGAGCCTCGGCCACTTTCAGGTCCCCTCCATGCCCAGCGAGCGCTCCGGCCGGACTTCGCCCTCAGGTAAGGCGAAGGGAGGGAAAGACGGCCCAGGAGGGTTCCGTGCGTGGGCTGGTGGCTGGAGCCCCCCTTCGAGACAGAGGCCTCTTGGATTCACCCCCCCCCGTTCCAAATTTACGCCCCCTTCCCTCCATCGCGGCTGATTCCTTCTCCACCGCCAGAGCTTTGGGCGCGCTTCCTCCAGCGGGGCAGCATCAAGTGGCGGGGAGAGTTTGAGAGGGCGCCGGAGCAACCCGGGCAAGGCTGCTCTTGCAGCTGGAAAGAGGGGCGTCATTGGGGTGGGTGGGTCACAGGAGTCAATTCGGTATGTAAGGTGTGGAGGGGGAAGCTGAAGTGAAATGGCGTTCTTGGTCCCTATCCGGAAATCTCCATCCCGCTCCCAAATCAGTCCTTTGTCCTAGCCGAGATTTCTGAATTAAATTCTTGCTTAGACCCTTTGAGGTCCAGAATAATCTCTTTATTGAAAGTGCTCATTGTTTCATTTTGGACTGCATAAATAGTGTTACTGCTTTCACACATGCACGTGCATACGTCATGCCTTGAGTGTGTTTGTGTATGGTATAACTCAGGCTCCTTATCCTTAACACACAGATTTATTCCTAATCATCACCTAAAGAATTCCAACATCTCATTAGCTAGCTATGTTTCTGTGTAAGGACTGTAACTCTCCTTTCCACCATCCCAACTGTGAGCATTGCACCTAACGTCACAACCTTTATTCCTAAATCAAGTGTATTTGAACATTCCAACCCCAAACTATCCATTTTAGGATTCTTCTTATCTCCTCAAGACCAACTCTCAAAACGTTTACTCCACCAACCACTTTGGCCATTCTCTCTGCCACCCTAAACTTCCCTTCGAGCTCCTTCCAAATTTTCATTCAGGATGAAGACCCTGACTTGTCTATATCTAACCTTCTTCATAGGAACCTCCCTCCCAAAATTATTCTTTTCATCCCTCCCTTTTTTGCATGTTTCCCACAAGTGGTTGTTCTGTCCAGTTCAACCTTAAATTTGGATTTCCCCTCCCCCATCTTGCCTTAATTTCTGCTTTTCATTCACTCCATTTCCTCTAAGGAAGCTTGCAGGATTCTTTGTGAGCTGAGCTGTTTCTCAGCTTCCCTTTTCTTTATTCAAGAAAAGCTTCCCTCTATCAAGTTGAAGGCTGCTAGTTCTCTGCCTTGCTTCTTTAGTACAAGAGCCTGGAAAATAGGAGTGCGTGGTATGAAGTGATGGTCATTGGGATAAAGGGAATCAATTGTAAATTGAAAAAGTGACATCTTCACACTGTCTTCTAAAAACCTATAATTTGCAAAGAGATGTAAGTAGATAACCTAGCAGGTGTTCTTTCTGTAGCATTAGCCTAAGTATTCAAGAAAGAAAGAAAATCCATTTTTTTATTCCTCTCCTCAGTTGCCAAACAACTACTTGCAGCTGATGGTTGTAGTAGACAGGTGGGAGGAATGTCAGGATGTCGGAGCCTTTCCCGGGAATCAGAAAAGAACAGAATATTGCTGAGCTTGGAGTTGTCTCTCGGTTTGATGAAATTGCTGACTGATTACCACTCCCTGGATCTGACAGGCTAGCTGATCTGCTCTTGCAGACAGTATATTTTTGCTGCATTTTTGTGCACATTGACTTCAGTCTACCTAACGGAGAAAGGAGGTGCTTGGCATTGATCAAAAACATAGCACACCTTTTCATGCTCCACAGTTGGTCAACACCTTAAAGCAAATATTTCACATAGAGTTAAGCGATGGCAAAGCCTGTTCTTTGGGAAGGGTTACAAGGGAAAGAAGATGAAAAATAAGGTAGATTTCTCTGTCATACATAAAGTCTGAGTCAATCTCTTGCTACATTCTGTGTTCCCCCCTCCCCCTTCATTTTAGAAGACTGGATTATTTCTAAAGAGACCACCCATCAATACCACCAGCAGCTTCCATAATGGCAGCAGGAGTAGCAGCATGGCTGCCTTTTGCCCGAGCAGCAGCAATAGGGTGGATGCCAGTGGCCTCCAACCCTATGCCAAATGCACCTCGGCAGGAGAGGAAACGTAGTCAGGATTCTCTGATTGTGCTGAATGTGAGTGGCACCCAGTTCCAGACCTGGCTAAATACCCTCGAACGCTATCCTGATACCCTTCTGGGCAGCTCAGAGAGGGACTTCTTCTACCACCCAGAGACACAGCAATACTTTTTTGACCGGGATCCAGACATCTTCCGACACATCCTCAATTTCTATAGAACAGGGAAGCTACACTACCCCCGTCAAGAGTGCATCTCAGCCTATGATGAGGAGCTGGCCTTCTTTGGTATTATCCCTGAAATCATTGGCGATTGCTGCTATGAGGAGTACAAGGATCGACGACGGGAAAATGCTGAACGCCTTCAGGATGATGCTGATCAGGATAATGCCAATGAGTGCCATCTTCCTTCCATGACAGCTCGAGAGAGGATGTGGCGGGCCTTTGAGAATCCACACACCAGCACACTGGCCCTGGTTTTTTACTATGTCACTGGCTTTTTCATTGCTGTTTCCGTCATTGCGAACGTGGTGGAGACTGTGCCCTGTGGGATGACTCCTGGTGCCATCAAGGAGTTATCCTGTGGAGAGCGCTACGATGTGGCTTTCTTCTGCCTAGATACAGCCTGTGTCATGATCTTCACTGTTGAGTATCTCTTGCGCCTGGCGGCTGCTCCCAGCCGCTACAAGTTTGTCCGTAGCGTCATGAGCATCATTGATGTCGTGGCAATTATGCCATATTACATTGGTCTGGTGATGACCAACAATGAGGATGTCAGTGGGGCTTTTGTAACCCTGCGTGTTTTCCGGGTCTTCCGGATCTTTAAATTTTCACGCCACTCACAGGGTCTACGTATCCTGGGCTATACTCTGAAAAGCTGTGCATCAGAGCTTGGCTTTCTCCTTTTTTCTCTCACTATGGCCATCATAATCTTTGCTACAGTCATGTTCTATGCTGAAAAAGGTTCATCTGCCAGCAAGTTCACCAGTATTCCTGCTGCTTTCTGGTATACCATTGTTACTATGACCACCTTGGGGTAAGTGCATATGGTTTTATATCTATTTATGTAAAATATAGATAACTTGCATTGCTCTCTGGATTATCTTTACCTGGTTTTTTTTTTTAAGTTGTGAAAAAAAGATGATGCATAATTGTGCTCAATCAAGGAAATGCTTAAGATCCTTTAAGATGTTCAGAAGATGCCACTTCACTTTCTTTCGTGTAAATAGAAAATATTGAAAGGTACAATTATGAGTTCCCTTAAATTCTAGGATTGCGGTAAATTTTGTATTTTTTTTCTTTCACCTATTCAGATATTACTGTTAAAGTTTGTATGCAAGTTTATCCTCCTATTTTTCCTTCATGGTTAATGTAATGATAGTTGAGTTTTAGGCAAAATATAACAATTCTGTTGTCCTATTACCTTTGATTGGTATAAGGAACTTTATAATAGTTTATGTATTCATAGCAAAAATTTAATTAACCTTTCACCTCAGAAGAGTTATAGTCAAATGATAGAAAAAGTAACATAACGCTTCTCAGTTTGCTTTTTAAAATATATGTTAAAGTTGTCAGTATAGCTGATTTTGAAGTGTTACAGTAAACATTTAAAACTTATATTTAGTTTTTCATTCTGGAAGCTAACTTTTGGAAATGGTGATGAATTTACCAACAGGGCATTATAGGTTATTTCATGATTTCTTGCAATGTAGCATATTATATAAATGTCTTTTCTGAAGAAGGACTATGATGTGAACTAAGTTTTAAAAAAAGTTTTAATGGGAAATTGTTCAGCCTATGCTTATCCTTAAAATCAGAGTTTAATCCTCAAAACGACTGATATCCCAAATGCATCTCATGGTATTATCTGGATAAGACATATAGAGGTAAGTTAATTTGAAGAAGTTTATTTGTCATTTTATTCCAAATTAGTTGCACAATAATTTACTGGGAAAGGATTAATTTCTTTTTTTAAATGCCCATTATTACCATAATGTATTATGAGTCTTGCAAATTTATCTGTTATAAGTTCTACAATAACTTTCCTCATCTTATTATCCTTCAGACATTTTGAACTGCCCTAACCACCTATTCCTCATCATGGGGCATGGAGGTTAAGGAAGAAAAGGAAAAGATTTAAGTTGGAAGTATCTTACTATCAACTCATATCTTATCTCAAAAACATTTATTTGCTCTTAAATAACAAATATTGAGCACCAAAAACAAAGGAACAAAAAATATTGAGCACAGAAAATATGCATTCTTTCTGGATCAAGTTTAGCATTTCACTGAGGACAAGTGAAATAGATTTATATGAATATAAATCTTTCTATCTTTATTAGTATTTCTATAAACATCAGTGACATTTCAGAAATAGGACAGAATGCAAGACTTAATCCTCATTGTGTTCTGTAAAACTTTAAGCATGTAATTTAAGCACTATCACTGAGATCAATGGCAGCAGAAAACACTTAACTCTGCCTTGGGGATGGATATAAATAAGATTGCAATTGTGATTATGATGATAGAATTATTTGTTTGAAATGAATCAATCTTTAATAAAGCTAACTATGGGTTACTCTACAACTATAATTAACACTTTAATTTTAAAAAAGGCATTGCTACATTTGTATGTGTTGGGAAGAGGGAGAGGAAAAGTAAGTATTTAGACTTTTTTCTATTCAACAGTTTATTTTCCTGAAAGTGTTCCTCTCAGTCACTTGTTTGCTGGTCAAGAAGACTTCTGGAGTTTCACAAGGGGAAAAAATATTATGACAGACCAAAATTTTACCATTAAATTTAAAAAAACCACACAACTTTATTAGACTGGGGTCAGATAAAGGACATACATAAAATATATCAGACTGAAATTTGAAATGACAGAGACCAGATCGTATCTGTAATTTCTGGTTGGAAACCAGAGACATTTAGTTAATGTTCAGTTAAATGTTAATGGTAGCGGTAAAAGAAAAAAATAGTCAAAACTTAATAGTGTGGCTCTAATATTTATCATACTACGTAAAAAAGAAAGGCCTGACCACCAGCAATTTTTAATCTTTCATTCATAGTTCTAATGTTTTATACTGCAGCAAGATGCATTTAAGTTAAATGTCAGATGCATTAGCTATTGGTCTTGTCCATGGTACTGAAATGTATATTTGGTTTTTATTTCATTGCCTTGAATTGTTTTATTTTCTTAAAATAGTTTTTGTATTATTAGTGGACTAAGACGTTAAACATTTTGTGAAATATATATTTGACAGATAGATATATTAAACAAGAGTATAAACTCTGCTTTTAGTTCTTAGGAAAACAAGTTATGTGGTATTGTTTGGCACTTACATTCTGCAGGCTATCTTAAAATTTACTTATTACCCTTATAAAATAACATTTTGTACATTTTAAAATAAATAGGATAATTGCTTATAACATTATACACACACACACACACACATATATATATACACATATACATATACATATATAAAATTGGTCCAAGGTGCTTTCAAAGGAATATTACACTGTAATAAATATTTTCAATAATCACTTTATTTCACAAATAATAAAATTAACTAACTAACTAAATAAGTATAAAATAAACTGTTTACATCAGTTCATTTTTTTGTCTAAATGAGTGACCGAAAACACATATCTTAAGAATAATTTGAAATATATATATTGTAGGTAGGTGTTGCATGCATGGGAGTGCATATCTATGTGAGTGTATACTTCAGTGTATGTTCTGTTGGTACAATGATAGAAAAAAATGAAAGAAGTAGGAGTGAGAAACAAAGTTGATAATGTGTGCTATATTCTTTAATCATATATTAAATAAAATTTACTAATACTGGTTTAAAGCTTTAAAAAGGACTTCTAATATATTTCTGTAGAACAGAATGCTTTAATAATGAATAAAATTAAATAAAGATCCTGTGTTTAGTGACTAATCAGGAAATACTTTACAGTCTTACAGAATCACGTGCAGTTTGATGGCATGTTAACTATATTTTATATACATTGCAGAGAACAGCTAAAATCCTTACTAACCACACTCCTATAGTAAAGTTAATGAACAGCAGTCTTACTCATTAAATAAACATATGTAGGAGCAAAGATATTTCTCATACTGCATAATGCAATATTGCATTTTCATAAAATCCAAACTTTAGAGAAGCTGTTCTTTAGAGAAACTTCTTACAAGGGAAATAGTTATTTAAGCTATGTACGAAAAGAGAAATAACAGGCATCCTTTTAGACTTGCGTAGAAATAAAACTGAAACAAATTTATGTATCAACAGTCTCAACCTTGGGATGTCTATTTCCACTGTTCACTACTTTTATAAATGCACATTTGGAATGCTAATTTGTGCAATAAAGGAAGCAGTGATATTTTGGTAAAACAAGGTAGAAAAGGATAAAACAAGAATCCATATTTTAATTGGTATATTATTTTATACTTTATTTATTTCTATTCATTTTTCCACTAAAAGTAGATAGACAGGTAAAGTTGTATTGTGTTTCATGTTTCCGATGTTGCAAATAATTCATCATGACACACACTAGTGTTACAAGTTTATCACTGTCATATCCACTATACAGGTAGTCCTCTACTTATAAACATTTGTTTAATGACCGTTCAAAGTTACAGGCACTGAAAAAAGTGACATGATCATTTTTCACACTTTTGCAGCACCCCCATGGTCACATGATCAACATTTGAATGCTTGGCAACTACTTCATGTTTATGACAGTTGCAATGTCCTGGGATCATGTGACTATTTTTTATGACCTTCTGAGGAGCAAAGTCAATGGAGGAAGCCAGATTCACTTAACAACCATGTAACTAATTTAACAACTGCAGTGATTCACTTAACAACTGTGGCTAGAAAGTTCATAAAATGATGCAAAACTCACTTAACACTTAGGATCAGAAATTTTGGGCTCAATTGTGGTCATAAGTTGAGGATTGCCTGTACTGTAGCTGCAGAGCTTTTGTATGGTAAAGAATCTATTAAGAAGAAGGGTATTAATTTATAAAAGCAGGAAATAGAATAAATTAGCACATTGATCTCATTCACACTCTTCTGGTTGTAATTAATAAAAACTGTAAAAATGCACCTTAGTAATTTTTTTTAATATCCAACCAAACTGTTAATGAAATATTTGTTATGAACTTTCCTGTAAATTAAAGGAATATGTTGTGTCATAACCAAAGATATATGGTTTACATTGTCCCTCCATATGCAGTTTTCCCTTAGTGATTTACCCTGGTTCTTTTCATCTGTGTCTTCTAGTATTTTACCATGATGGAATTTAAGGTTTTGTGCAGAGATATATCCTGTCACAGACTAAGTGATGATGCTAAGCATTGAGCATTTGATGCTAAGCATTAAGCATTTCCTATTTTACTACAAATTATTTGTTTGTTTAAAATGTACAGTTCTGTTTTTAATTCTGGGTAGTTTCAAAATATTGGTGTATAATTAAAAATATTAAAATCTATCTAAGCTACCTAAATAACTCTAAAATCCTGAGTAGAAGTATTTAAGCACATATTATATTATATCCGCAAAACAGTATTAGTTTGGATATTATTTTGTACCTGTTGGGGTCTGTGGAGGAGTTGGTGTGTGGGCAAACAATTTGGGGCCAAAATTATAAGGCTTTATTCATCATAGTAAACAATCTGAATTGGGTCCCAAAAATAACTGGTAACCACTACAGCTATTTTAGGGAAGAGGTACTGGTAACACCTCTGGAAGCACCAATTATCATTTACACCTTGCTTTCCGAATTGTCTTCATGACTCTCTGCCAAAACAATATATGCACTGAAGCAATTTAGCTTTGAAGTCCATCACGTATGCATCACAAACTCTTTCTCTTTCAGGATTGAATGTACTTGATTTAGTAGCTGAAGTTAATAAGAGGCCCTTTTTGTCACTGCTGTAATGTGATTTTTCACTGTCAGTACTAGATTGAAGAAAAGCTTCCACCTTTGAACCTGAATCTTAAAAACTGCAATCCGATCAAGATAAGGCAGATATCCTAAAATTTGAAATCTTTGTCCTAGAATCACAATGATGAGGAACAACCTCTATTCCCTCTTAACTACACCAATAATGTTAATGAATAGACAATGTTCTGTTTGCTTCTGTTAATGCTTATATGTGATAATCTACAGCAAGAACCTAGTTGCATAAGTAGTCACTCTATGTGAGGTGGAATTCAGGTACTGCAGAGTTCTAGCCCATATGGATGTATATGCAAAGCTCTACTGCAGTCATTTTGTAAATACAAAGCATCTAAACTGAGGCTACGAGTATTAACTCTGATCCCTTGTATTTTTATATGCTTTTTTATTTCTGTCTCAGTAAAGAACAAGTATGTTTTATAACACATTGTATTTACATTGCAACTGAACTTCAATGGCCTGTTCCTGAATAAGGAAAAATGAAATACATTCTCACTGAAATTTCTTAATAAGTACATCCGTACAAATGTCTACCGATTTTGTAGAATCTGTAGCTGAAAATAAACAGGGAATTAAAATATACTAATCTCCTTCAGCTTACAGCCATTATTTTTATTGTTCCTAGAGCAGCATAACTGAATTTGCTCTTTTACAGGACAGAGTACAAGAGTGCATTATAAGAAGTTATAACTTAAGTATCAGTGATGAACAAATAGAAGAGAGAAGCAAAAGAGTGAAGGAAAATAAGAAAGATGTAAAGTAGATGAGAGCTCAACAGGAGCAAATGCAGCTCTGTGGATTCATACTCAGCTGGGACAAGAAGTAAAAAGCTTTTGAAGACAAGGTAGATTAAGATGACAGCCTGAAAGAAGAAACAAAGACATCTTTTTTAGTAGAGGGAGGGAGAACAGAGAGCGAGTAGAAATATTCATAAACATAAAAGTGGGGTAGAAAATATGAATAGTCACAAACTGGCCTCAGACTCAGCTCTCCATTTCAATCAGTAATAATTTATTCAGTCAATGAACAGCAAAATAAAAAGAACAAAAACAAAGTGAAGCAAATAAATTTAATAATATGTTAACAACTAGCAAAATAAATCATATAGTAAAACATTCATTCCTATTTATATTATGATGATGTAAGACAAGTTGTTACTCAGATGATTAACCTGAAATGTTAATAGATATAAAATTAAAATAAAAAAGTTATATTCCCTAACAATTTATTCTTTAAGATGTATCAAACCAAGGGTAATATTTAAAACAAAGGTAATTATGTCTTTAGCCAATGTATCTTATTTTCAAAGCAGCAATACAAAATTTAACTACTGCACATGTAATGAATAGTATTAAATCCTGAAGGAAAAAGTTCATATAAAATTTATCTGGCCTCCTAAGGAAATTATCTATAAGGGTCAGAATGTACATTGACCTCATGTCTCTACAATATGTGTGAGATGGTTTTGATTTCCTCATCACCACATGGGCAAATATATTCAGCCACAGAGATTTTACTCTACCTTGAAGAAGTACAAATAAGGTTAAATCTAAAGAATGTGATTTTCAGTTTACGGAAAGTTGCTGTATCTCAGGTGCCCTGTTTATCCAAATTCTCATGTTCAGGGAGCATTGAACTCCACATCCCTTAGTCTTTCAATAATTAATTGCTTAGCTTGCTCGCAACGTACTGATATATTAAGAGTAGTGGAGAGAGCCCAGCTTTTGCTTTACTACCTGTTTCCAAGGAGAGGAAAAGTTATCTGATAAAACTAGAGGAGTCAGACCAACTGGGAAGAATTGCATTTTGACCCAGTAAGTTATCACCATCTTCCACATCCTAACCTGAATCAGTGGCATTCCTGTATCAAAACTTAACAGAGCATTTGACGTTCCATCAGGTGTTGTTAGAATTGATTGCTGGAATTTTGTTTGCACTACAATCTGCCACTCCTTTTTCAGACAGAATCCTGCTTGTGTCCCATAAAGGATTTCAGATAATATTTTGGCTTCAAAATGTTTTAAAGCAATGAATCACTGCAGTTGATAAGTTATTAACCCAGTTGTTAAGTGAATCTTGCTTCCATATTGACTTTGCTTGTCAAAAGATTGCAGAAGATGGTCACGTAACCTTGGGATACAGCAATGGTCATGAGTATGAACTGGTGGCCAAGCATCTGAATTTTGATCACATGATCATGGGGATGCTACAAAGGTGGTAATTGTGACTGATCATAAGTCACTTTTTTAAATGCCATTGCAATTTTGAACTGTCACTAAATGAACTGTGGTAAGTCGAAGACTATCCGTATTAAAAAGAATGCAGAAGGCATACTTTGACTTTTTCCCTACCTTGTTAAATAATATATTTTCACACTATTTCCTGACTAAAAATAACTTATATTCACTTAGTATGAAATAATTACAATTAGCATTCAGTTATTTTTAAACAAATATTAATTTTCAGAAACAAAATTTGGGCAAAACTCCATTGCTCTCAGCTTGTTTTATTTAATACTTCCATTCTAACAAAGCATGGGTGTCAAACTCAATCGCGTCACATGACATCACATGACGTATTATGACTGTTTTTGCCTGTGTGGAGCTGGGGTGAGTGTGGCCTGCATGTGATGCATCCAGCCAGTTTGATACCCCTCTGATAAAGCAAAAAGCTCCATACGTATGTTGTGGCCTGCCAGCTGCCAGCAGAGCTGATGGCAGAATCGGATGAGGAGGAGGTTGGGGAGGAACTTGGGCCAGTTCTGGAGTCTGGGGAAGGGTCTGATGGATGCTCTGTGTAGGTCACAGAGATAGAGCCAGGGCCGTCCAACATTTCCCAGCCACCGGAGAGGCAGCTGCCTTTGGAGGCTGATATCAGTGAGGAGGAAGAACAGCTGGGGCCTGTTCCAGATGCACGTATGCGCAGAGCTGTTAGGAGAGGGGAACAACAGAGGTAAAGGAGTCGACTTGGAAAGCAAAGCACATGTGGATACTGAATGGCCCCTCCCTGGCTGGGGAATAAATAGAAGGAAAGGGGAGTGGTTGTTGTAGGAGACAACAGTTCGTCTTTCTGAAGGTTTTGCTCATTGTATTTCACGCCACAGAGACTGCTTGCCAGAACTTAATTTGCAGCCTTTTGGCTGGGAGCTCACAGCCTTGAAATTATCGTAAGGAACTGATAAGATCTGTTGCTGAAGTTAACTCCTTGCAGGACTATTTCCTGGACTTTTCCGTGGGTGAATGCAATTCATTCATGAGAGGTAAATAAAGAGGGGCTTTTCGTGACAAGGAGTCTGTTTCTTGCTTCTGCAAAGGCTGGGTTGGAACAATTGTTTTGTTTTTTCCTGCCTGCCCGAAAACATATTTGCAAAGCATCCATCAATATATCTAAGACCATCCCAATATTTATGCTGACATACAATCCCCAAAATTCAGACAAGCTCTTCTCCTGACCTCCCCACCCTTGTCTTGAAGGAGAAATTGTAAGAGAATCTCTTGTAGGACAGAAACTTTACAACCGGAGTTACCAATTCACCGACACCTCAGCCTGTGAGGTTTTATATTGTCGATTTTGCAAGGATAATCACTTTTGGCTCATAACTGCTTTCATAAGAAATATATATATATATATTTCAGATTGGTTTCACTTGGATTATTTATCCTCTGACAGAACTGCAACCCTTTTCACTCAACGTTGCAAAAATTTTGCTTTATCGTTTGCAAAATCCAGCAAGGGTTAA
Organism: Oxyrhabdium leporinum; assembly: GCA_032468155.1. NCBI lineage: Eukaryota > Metazoa > Chordata > Lepidosauria > Squamata > Cyclocoridae > Oxyrhabdium > Oxyrhabdium leporinum. The sequence continues at coordinate 66,960 of JANHFL010004382.1, forward strand.
CGAGTAATGTCAGAAAATGTGTCATCTTCCAGCTTTATTGTTTACCCTATGTACTTCACAGCTTTATGCTGATTGGCCAATGACTGTAATAAAGAATATCTATCTTCTTTGTCCCCAGGCATATAAACAGCTATCATTTTAATCTGGGTGGCAGTGCTAGAGAACGGAGCTAGTACCAGGAATACAGTTGTTGGTTGGTTTGTTGTTTATTTTTTTAATAAGTTTGCTTACTTTAGAAGTACTATCTGTGTTTGAACATCCCAAATAATTACACTGTGATCAACATCAATCAAACAATCAATCGGAATAGAGCTGGAAGGGACCTTGGAGGTCTTCTAATCCAGCCCCCTGCTCAAGCAGGAGATCCTATACCATTTCAGACAAATGACTGTCCAGTCTCTTCTTGAAAGCCTCCAGTGATGAAGTACCCACAATTTCTGATGGCAAGCCATTCCACTGATTGCTTGTCCTTATTGTTAAGAAGTTTCTCCTCAATTCTAGGTTGCTTCTCTCCTTGGTTAGTTTCCATCCACTGTTTCTTGTCCTGCCCTCTGGTGCTTTGGAAAATAAGTTGACCCTTTCTTCTTTGTGGCAGCCCCTCAAATACTGGAAGACTGCTATCATGTCGTGTCCCCCCCCCTGTCCTTCTTTTCTCTAGACTGGCCAAACCTAAATCCTGCAGCCATTCTTCATATGTTTTAGTCTCCAGACCTTTAATCATCTTAGTTGCTGTTCTTTGCACTTTTTACTGTTTGTCTTTTGATCACATTGTGATCAGAATCAATCGATCAATCGGAATAGAGCTGAAAGGGACCTTGGAGATGTTCTAGTCCAACCCTCTGCTCAACCAGGAGAGCCTATACAATTTGAGAAAAAGTAACTGTCCAGTCTCTTCTTAAAAGTATCCAGTGATGGAGCACTCACAACGTTCAAAGACAACTCATTCCATTGGTTGTTCTCAATGTTAGGAAGGTTCTCTCTAATTCCAAGTTACTTCTCACCCTGATTAGTTTCCAACCGTTGTTTCTTGTCCTGCCTTCCGGTGCTTTGGAAAATAAGTTGTCCCACTCTTCTTTGTGGCAACCCCTCAAATACTGGAAGACTGCTATCATGTCACCCTTAGTCCTTCTTTTCTCTAGATTGGCCATATGCAGCTCCTAGAACTGTTCGTATGTTTTAGTCTCCAGGCCTTTAATCATCCTTGTTGCTCTCCTCTACACTTTTTACAAAGTCTCAATATTTTTTTTTTCCATCTCACCCAACACCTTATCTTTATTTTTATTTTTTTGAATCTGACCCCAAAGATGGTCTTGAACATGTACATGGTTTACCTTAATTAAATGATCCCTGAATGCATGGCAATTACCCATGGAAAAAAGGATACAGAGGAATAGTTCACAAAATGATGAACATCCCAGCTCCATAATGCAGCAACAACTCTTTAGGGAACCAATAAAAAAAAATGTCCTTAAATACCTGCTGATATATATATAATGTTTAGGGAAGAAATCTGAGATTAAATGCTTGGTGTTTTCTATGATAATTAGCAATAACACTTATATACCACTCCATAGTGCTTTACACCCCTTCTCTAAGTGGTTTACAGAGTCAGCATGTTTTCCTCAAAAAATCCTCATTTTACCAGTCTCGGAAGGATGGAAGGATGAATCAACCTTCAGCTGGTGAGAATCGAACTGCTGGCAGTTGGCAGAATTAGCCTGCAATACTGCATTCTAACGATTGTACCACCACGGCTCTAATTGATATAATTATTATATTTTGAGAGCTGAATGTTCAGAATAACCATGTTAATCCTCTACAAAATTTAGGAGGTGATCTTATTTATTTATTTTTATCCTGCCTTAATTAGTTTTACAAATAACTCAAGATGGCAAACATATCCAGTACATCTTTCTCCTCCTTTTGGCAAGTTTTTATGAGAAAGAGTGACTGGCCCAAAGCCACCCAAAATTGGTTTTCATGGCTGGGATGATATATCAAATCATGAACTCCCACTAAGGGAGTGCAGTTTGGGAGGAAGAAGAGGAGGAGGAGCAGGAGAAAGAAGAGGACTATAGGGTCCTTGGTGCTCTCTGAGCCTGGTTGTTTTCTTGCAGATGTTTCATTACCCAACTAGGTAACATCATCAGTTTTAGAGGGGAATGGTGTTTGCTCTCTGTTTATATATTAGTGGCTTCCCTGAAAGTGTTGGTGGGAGTGTTCTTGGTAGTTCCTTGATTGGACGATTGTATACTTCTTGATTGTTGATCTATTTTTAATCTTGGTGTTTAACAGATTTAACAGATGTTTAACAAATGTTTAACAGATTAACAGAGTTGGAAGGGACCTTGTAGGTCATCTAGTCTAACTCCCAACCCAAGCAGGAGACCCTAAACCAGAGGTGAAATCTAGCCGGTTTGCACCGGTTCACATGAACCGGTAGGGAAAATTTTGATTGGTTCGGAGAACCGGCAAATATCACCTCT